>JAQBSW010003025.1:0-90874 GCA_029291075.1 Eudiplozoon nipponicum
GATAAGTTAAAATAGAATAGATTCGAATAGAATATAAAAGTTTAGAATAGAATAGAACTAAATAGAAGAGAGTAGAATAGAATAGAATAGAATGGAATAGAATAGATTAGAATAGAATATAGTATAGTAGAATAGAATAGAATATAATAGAATAGAAAAGAATAGAATAGAATAGAATATAAAAGATTAGAATAGAAAAAGAATAGAATAGAATAGAATAAAATAGAATGGAATAGAATAGAATAGAATGAAATAGAACAGTAAAGAATAGAATAGAATATAATATAATAGAGATATAATAGAATAGAATAGAATAAAAAAGAAATGGATAGACTAGAATAGAATAGAAATGAATAGAATAGACTAGAATAGAATAGAGTGAAATAGAATAAAATCGAATAGAAATGAATAGATTAGAATAGAATAGAATGAAATAGAAGAGATTAGAAAAGAATATAAAAGATTAGAATAGAAAAAGAGCAGAATTGAAAAATAGAAAAGAGCAGTATTGAAATGAGTAGAATAGAATAGAGCGGAATTGAGAAGAGTAGAAAAGAACTGAATAGAATAGATTGGAATAGAATAGATTAGAATAGAATATAAAAGATTAGAATAGAAAAAGAATAGAATAGAATAGAAAAGAATAGAGCAGAATTAAAAAGAGTAGAATAGAATAGATTAGAATAGAATATAAAAGATTAGAATAGAATAGAATAGAGTAGAATAAAATAAAATAGAATAGAGTAGAATAGAAAAAGATTAGAATAGAATAGAGCATAATTAAAATACATAGAATAGAATAGATTAGAATAGAAAATAAATGATTAGAATAGAATAGAATAGGATAGAATAGAATAGAATAGAGCACAATTGGAAAGAGTAGAATGGAAGAGAATAGAATAGATTGGAATAGAATAGATTAGAATAGAATATAAAAAAGTAGAATAGAATAGAACATAGCAGAATTGAAAAGAGTAGAATAGAATAGAATAGAGTAGTATAGAACAGAATAGAAGAGAAGAGAATAAAATAGAATAGCCTAGAATAGAATAGAGCAGAATTGAAAGAGTAGAATAGAATAAATTAAAATAGAATAGAATAGATTCGAATAGAATAGAGCAGAATTGAAAAGAGTAGAAGAGAATAAATTGAAATAGAATAGTATAGTATAGAACAGAATAGAGTAGAATAGGAAAAATGGTAGAGTCGAATAAAATATATGAGTATAGAAAGAATAGAATGGAATGGAATAGAATAAATTAGATTTTAATAGAATGGAATATCTTTATTCGGATTCAGACCACACTTGTTCCGTCAAGTAGATAATAATATTAGAAAATGTTTACATATAAAATATATCATATCAAATAAGGTCTCGTATTAATATGTAAATCTCAATAATTTTGATATATTTTATCATTTTCTGAAATTCCAGCGGTAATATCGCTGCATGTAGAGGAAGATATTTCCTCCGACAAAAATAAAGCGATTTATTTATAAATTTATACCACCTTGGCTGATTGAAACGAATTTTATTTAAAAATAAATTGTTTGTATATTTTATAGAACATTCTTTGTTTAAATACTTGACAGTATATATATTTTTAAATTGTTCGTAACTTCAGTTTTTGTAACCTGTACTTCACTGGCCTGACTTTCATCAGAAAAGCTGCTATTGTTCCTTTTCTCCAATTACATTTATAATTACTCGATTTTCACAATATACACCTGCTATCATATGGTCTTTTGAATCGTACATATTGGGGACGTTCCGGAACAGGTAATATAATAATTCTGTTTTTCACGTCTTATTTCTTTCCAAATTATTTGATCGGGTGTTTTACTACGTAATATGTTCACATTCCGTTTGCCTAACACTAAGTTATCAAATTAATAATTAAGTACGATCAGTATGGAACCTAATCTTAAGTTTGAGGACACAAGTAAATTAGCTCAAGATATAGCAGGCATGAATCTAATAGATGTGAACGAGAGTTATAGCTTATCAGATCCCAATGGGCATATAAGGACTGAAAACGACTTGGCATCTATGGGGTTCTCAGTTACTAAAGGTTCGGAGCCTCTACATGCATACAATATAACAATTTTGATTAATTTTTTATGATAAGTGCAAAATACCGTCTTTTTAATTAATCGCATTTATAAAATAATTGATGACATAAATAATAACAGATTTATCATCGAAGTACTCTGACTGGATAATTGGAAAGATTAAGGTACAATTAGAGGTTAATATTATGCATAATTGAGTACCATGACTAGCAATTTTTTATTTTTAATGTTGACTAATATGATGACATAATGCATAATTTTTACAATATAATAATAAGAATAGCAGATGTAAAAATTTCAAGAATTTATATTGAAGAACACAATTATCCTTGTCTTTTTTTCAACTCCGAGAATGTATTGTCATAATCAAAATTAAACAGATCATTAGGACTGTAAATTTTGTCTAGTTCAGTACATAAAATTTTAAAAGACATCATAGATAGAGGAGTTCCACTAAGCCCCTTTAGCAATTGATTGTAAGTTTTCGAAAACGAAAATAATTTCCCAGAAAAATTTCACACCAAAGGAGGGGACCGCGAAATATCCAGAACTAGTTCCTACCTCATGAACCATTCTTGTTAGATTAATATAGGAATCAGTTTAATGATTCTAGTGGAATACTTCTATACAATAACACATCCTACGAAACCATAAGTTTGCAGTGATACAAACCATAATCTGCTGGCATATTTGGTGCAGGACACAAGGCTAATGTTTCAAAACTTCTTTTTGTACAGCTTGTAGCATATTTGATAAACCATTTTTCATTGGACTCCAAATAATATATATTTGTAATTTTTTACCATTCGATAAAATATTTCTATATATTAGCGCTCATCTGTTGTTGGCGTAGTTAACTATTCTTTCAATATGTCTTTCAGCAGAAATTAAACATTGAATAGTTATGCCTAAATCCTTAATTTCTTGTTGAAGTTTTATCTCAAAAACATCATTAATCACAGTATCATGAAAATAAATATGATTAAATTCTGCTCTATTACAAATTTGTAATGCTTTAGTCTTTTTCAGATCCTAATTTTATTAAACACTTACTCAATTCATGCATATCTAGTGTTATGTTATTTTTAGAGAACTCGATATTTTTTGGATCTATTGGAAAGATGATTTTTAAATCATCAGCAAATTTGCAAACTCGACCACTAAGGACCTATGTTTGCTCAAATGCAAATATTATTTTAAATAAAATTGGTCCCAAGCTTGATCATTGTGTAACTCCACTTGTTAGTTTTCGCGGTCTTGATTTTAAAGTATTTACTTTTATTATATAATATGTATTATATAAATAGAACCTGATTAATCCAAAAATATTTGGATCAATATTCAATGAATTACTAACCTTCAAAATAGCATAAATATAGAATCAACAGATTTTAGCTACGTTCGTTAAAATATCAATTTGTATTTTTACATTCTTTAAAATTCTGTTTATAAAAATGCAGAGCGCATTCATAAGTTAAAGGCGATTGAATTAGGTTATCAATCGATAAGCCAAGGTGATTTTTGTTTATTATATTTTACTTTTAACATTGCTATTATCAACGATCACTGTCAATAACAATTCCTGTGTCCTAGTTACCAGATAGATCAGTGACACCAATAATATAGATTTTCATTCTACTGATTACATATCAAATTCATACTCAGTTGTATCCAACCTTAATATAGGCCTTAATTTGCCCTTATATTTACTGTAATCATTTAAAAGTTTGTATCCTAGTCTGTGATTGTTCTTTATTTTACCCAATATGATTCTTTCTGATCTTAGTATGATTATCAATCAAATCCAACCTCATTTTTTAATACTATTAATAAGACCAAATTTCAGTATAGTATCTCGTTTAATTCGTATTTTAAATAATTTCTATCGATTCTCTTCGGTTTAATATCCGTAAACATAGATGTATGAAATAGATTAGATAATAACGTTGAAACAGAATAAACAAATTCATCAGTAAAAAATACATAATCAAATAATACACTTAATTAAACGAACATTGGTTGCGCGGGTGGTGATAACAATTATTATAGTCAAGGTTGCGGTCAGATGTTTATATCAAGACCGCAACCTTGATTATAATAATAAACTTAATTCTCTGAAAAGATTCCAGTTAATTCTAGATCATTGCACGTGTGCATTCTCAATAGTACGTTTCTGTCTTTTGCCACTTAATTTGTTTCATTTTCAAATAATCTGTTTGTGATTCAATTCTTTAAAGTAATTTAAAATGTCATAACTGTGTCAGTTAACCGATTTAATTTCTAAATATAAATGATCTAAACATTACGAGCCTCTAGTTGATTCGTTTATAATTTGCTTTAGATCATGATTAGAGAAAAATGGTTATTTCACAGTCATGCATGGATAAAGAACACAACTGGAATCAGTACTGCGTTAGGCAAAACACAGATCAGGTAATTTCGATTAATACAGTTTCGCAATTTTCATTCTTTTAAATAATAAAACAAGTGATTTTGTTCAGACGGATTCAGTATTACTTATGAATAACTGTTTTCATAACAGTTACAACCATTTAAAATTATAAGCGTCTAAACTGTGAAGCATTCGGTTAAATATAATTACGTGCACGAGTCTACTAATCAAAGGCAAACTATACTGATTTAACGGCAATTAAACTTTGCACTCGCCAGACTAATCGCATTATTCTTAACATTCTAAATGAAGTAACTAAGGGAGATATCAGTGATAAAGTAGGGAACAATTTAATACCAATGCACTGGTGGACAGATGGTACCAAAAGGAATGCCCAAAAGTATAATAAAGTAAAGCTTCATTATGATATCAAGTTAAAATATTATAAACAATATTACACAATGAAAATGAGAAAATTTGCCATCAAAGAAAACATAGTAAGATTGTAATTAACAGGATAATAGGTCTATGCTAATAGATGCAATAAGATAGCAAAAATAATGGAGGAAATTATAAGAGATTGCACTGCGAATAATCATATAAAGCATTATTTATTAGAAAATTTATAAAGCTACATATAAAATCATTTAATCCCACAATAAATCCTTTGGCAATCTCCGATTCCGAATCGGACAATCTTCACTTACTACTATTAGTTAGTGCTATACTATACACTTCTTAGTAAGTAATTAATTGGTCAGGTACTTATATCAAGATCGCAACCTTGATTAAATATTTTTTATCACCACTCGCGCAACAAATGTTCGTTTAGTTAGTGCCTTATTCCAAATAAAAAATACAGATTTTCCACAACTGTTTCATACGTAATGACATCCACCGACTTAATTTCCATAGTTTACCGGATCAATCTTGTTGATCTGTCACTATTTCATTTCGATGTGCGTCGTTAACCATTATGGTTAAATGCATGCTCAGTCTCCACTACACAACGTGCAGAGTAATATTAATTAGCATGTCCATATTTGAACGTAGTTCTGTGTTTTCTTACCTTAACTGGGCGTTGATGTCATTGCATGGGATTACTTGCACACTTGATATGTATCCGAGGTGAACTCTTTTCATTTTTTGGGAGTTTAGTACAAAATAAAAGGGATTGTATAAAAACGTTTCGTATTTTAATGCTAATTATTTAACTTTTCTGCTTAGTTAGGAGACCGGTATTACCATGGCACTACGATCTTATCTCATTTTATCAAATTGATTGCACTTCGAATTCTGATTGAATTTGCTTATGAAATCCATCATCATTGGTTTTGTTGATTTAAAAGTTTTTCCTGGAGTCTGCTTAATTCAGTCTCTCTATGTTTTATATATGTTAGCCTAAGGCTTCTAATTGTTACTGATTTTAAGATGCCGATTTTCCTTCAATATAGATAGTTTGACTTAAAATTAACCCGGATAGCAGAGTAGGTATCCATCCAGTAGAAATCTCTATCTTATCCTTCATTATTTATAATAAATGTGGCATACTTAAGGGCTCTCTCCCACTAGTAAATTGGAGTCGACTCATTTGGTTGACTAGTATTAAGAAATTTATAATTCTATCCTCCCCATGATTCTAAGTAACTAATATATCATTCGAGATTCACAACTATAGGTTGGGTTTCAAGGGCGTCATATATAAAAGATTTTTCTCCAAGTAATACAGAAAAAGTGTAAGTGATGCGAGCTGATGAGAAAAAATAGATGGTTGGAGCAACTTGATAGTTTAGAGGTTTATTTTATTTCATACTAACTACTATACGAACGGTAGTACAGCGTTTCGAATAAAATCAATGCTCAATTTTTAAAGTAACACATCAGAAGCTATTTTAGCTATAGCTACGTAGTTCTCGTTTGGTTTGTATAATCCCTTTTTTATTCTGTAGTTTAAAATAAAGTAAGATTATCTCTAAACCACATCAGCATCGTTGTTAAAATCGAGGATGGTGGTTCGCAAACGCGTCGACCAAACAACGAAAAAGTAGCTACAGTCAAGCAGTACCATTACAATGTAAACTGATTGTCATTTTAAACTTATGAAAAAGATATAGACTTTTTTAAATCTTTATTTCATCTTGTCTACAGCGTAGCTAAACTAACCGTGATTGGTTAAAATCTTACTGAAGTAGCAAAACTACTTAAAATCAATGTAAAAAAATATGATACATTTCAGGAAGCCTTCTCATTTGTGTGCAATCTTAAACTTTCCATGTCATCTTCTCATTGGGAGTAGATATTCCTCCGCCAAAATGAGAACATGACACAGCCATAAATTGTGTGTCCTTTCTGTCAAAAACATAAATTTAAAAGAAGCCCATTTGTGCGTTATCAAATTTATTATAATCACCTGATCTGTTTTGTGACTAGAACAGTATTGTTTCCCGTTCATGCGTTTATTTGAAATGTTTTGGGTACAGTGTCAGTGTCATTCATCGGCCAACAATTCTTCACACGTCTGAAGACCAAACTAATAAAGCATATGGTCTTATAAAAGCTCACTGACGTTTAACTCGTTTGGTCTGCATAGTATGTGTGTGTATCTATAACTTCTTCGGATCTTGTCGAATGACGTAATTAAGAGTAACCTCGCAAGTTCAGGAGGGAAGAAACGTAAAAAATATGCACCATTGATAAAATAATTAGTGACAACAATGAAAGAACAAATAATGCGTGAAAAATTTAACTGAAACCATGCGAATTATACTGATGACTGTAATTTCATACAGCAGATGACATTTCATTATATAAGAGGATTTTACGTATGTACGTGTGTATATATAATTGTTGAGTATTTAGTTTAATTTAATTGCGTACACATTTACTTCCATCTAGGTGAAAATGAAGTCACCGGGTGTTAACTTACCCTATGAACGCATCAGATTAATAGTGTTATTCTTATAATTTGAAATTATGTAATACCGAGTGATATCAATGTCTAGGGAGAGGGGAGGGAAAAGACAAAATCCATACAAGATTGGAGAGCTACGAGATCCACCAGGGCAATCTGATTCGGTGAATCGTAAAACCTGCTAATAAAAAGAATACTTTCCTTAAAAGTCTATGGGATTTGGCATTTGACTTTGAGTGGCTTTCGTTCTTGAAATAGATTACGTTTATTCAACATCAAGCTAGGGCAATGCTGCGCGACATAGGAAATGTGGGAAGATGAATCCTGGACGAAAGTAGCTCCAATAACAGAAACAAACACCCCATTCTTGCCCTTAGAATTAGCATGGAAGAACGTAAACCATGGAGATTGAACAATAACACGACATCATACTCAGGTGAAATTGTGATAAGCCGACATTGGTTAACTTCTGCCTAGAATTCAAGAAAATAATACGGGTGCTCTACTTGTTTAATAAATGAATCTGGCTACAATCTAAAGGTTACTGGAATCCAATTGCAATTCCGCTTCGTGTAGTCATCCGTATTGGGACTAAATAATTGTGCACTGAACAAATATGTAAGTAAAGAAATCCTTCGAAGACGCCTCAGCTTTTGCTGCATAATCAGTGGTTATTTCTAATAGCGTACCAATCAACATCCCCAGGAATATAAAGGGAAGGCTCAAGCAGGTCTTAGCTTTTCTTACTTACGTAAAAGTTAAAAAAGATTTTCTTTCTCTAGTATTACCGGATCTCTTCAAGACGCGGCTTTAATACGAAACAAAACATGGACCATGTGTTGGCTTATAAGCATCATTGAATGATCGGGCTGTCACTCAGCAGATGAACAACTATGCTACTAATGCCCTAGTAGCAGTCCCGAAACCTAAAAATCTCTGAATTTTATGCGCATATCTAAAGAATTGGCAGTGGTTCAACGGTACGGACATCTCCGATTTCCGAAGTGCAGCTTCCTTTAATCCACCACTTATTTTAAATTGAACGAAAATTGGTAGCGCGGGTGGTGATAATCAAGGTTTCGAACTTGATATAAACACCGGACCCATTAAGTATATTCATTTGTCGGTATAGACTGAGAATTGTATAGTGTAGAATAGGCGATCCATCCAGTAGACCGGTTTCTTCCTTATTGGGAACTCATCATGTACTGGCCAGAATTTGTCGCGGACAGGGCTCAGTGGTTAGTGCCCGGGTACGAGCCCTGTCCGCGACAAATTCTAGCCAGTACTTGATGAGTTCCCAATAAGTACGAAACCGGTCTATTGGATGAATTTCCATTTCTACACTATAAAAATTTTAGTTTAGACTGACAAATGAGTGTAGTTAGTGACTAAGCGAATCGCCAAATTTATAAAGAGTATGCTATCGAACCTCATACTTTTAATATAGTGCTGAGACTTAAAGAATATGATTTTTCAACTGGCAACTATCATGGAATCAGGATGCTAAGTGCTTCAACAAAGTTGGTCGTTGCCATCTCACTCAGACGGAACCATCTAGGCTGTATTTGATTAAGAATAAGTGTGAACCAAATTCTCGAATTTAGTTCCAGTCTCGAGTATCGCCATCGATATCAGGAGCTCACATTCTTTGATTCTGTTTCGCGCACGATTAAATAGAAATATATGCAATAAAGGTATTTCTACATGTATGCATTATTGTTCATCTTGTTCAATGCTTTTGCCGATGCAGTCGTTTTCGGGAGAAATGCAACACTCCCAGAGTCGAGATGGTTGAACGTTGAAATTGAATAAGCTACCAAAGCAATTCTGTTCTTGGAAAAGGTAAAAAGATCAAAGGAACAGGTAATCGCACTTCAGATGTTTCTATTCGGTGTTCGGAAGCTACAAACTTCTAAAACGGTGGCTATAGCCCATTTTGGTCAGGAGCATAATGTTGTGCTGAAAGGCGCCTTGAAACCATTCATTAAGCAAATTGTAGTCAAACCGAGGGGATCGACACCCTCTGTGATTTTAAAACTAATTTGCATTTCTGCAGCAGCTTTTGGAAAATTAGGAAAACGACATTTGCATCGCCGGTCTATTAAAATAAACACCAAGTTCCAGGTGTTTACACGTCATATTTGCTGTCAGTCTAACTGGGCAACCGTGATCAATCATTTTAAGGCAGACTCAATGCCACCTGGAAAATGACACTAAATTAAAGTACAATGGATTTGTTATATATATATATATATATATATATATATATATATATATATATATATATATATATATATATAAAAGAGTACAGAGGTCTATTGGGCAATCAATTTGAGGGAATACGCAAACGCAAAGAAGTACGCTCAGACTGAGCTTAAACTGGAGATGATGCACGCATATGATTGGTTATTCCCTTATATCACACTCTCTCCATGTTTACATTATTCTAGTTTGTTTGGACATTCAATATATATATAAATAGATGTTCATATGTAGATAATTGAGAAAAATATGAGAAGGAAACTGTTCTTGTATCTGATAAAATATTGTACATGTAAAAAGTACTACGAATCTTATTAAGGCTCGTATTCCAAAAGATTATTTTTTCGGTAAAAACTACAAATAGAAAAAGATTGGCAATTAAATTTATTACAGTTAATTACTGTTTGTTGCGGAGAACTGATATATATGCAAGTATGTATTAGAAGTTGCGAGCCTAGTAATAAATAAGTTCAGTTGTGACAAGAAGGATAAACCAAAGGCAGCATGAACGGAAAGTATAATCTCATGCACATTCGTTTCGTGCTTAAATTAAATTTATTTACTGAACCAGTTTCGTCCATACCGGACGCTCATCAATAGTAGCTATTATTGGTGCTACTGCAATTTAAACCGAGGTGTAGAAAAGAATGAATTGCATAACATTGAACCAAATGCTCCCATGTTCAAATCGCAGCCGCGCTAGTCCCGGCTAATACTGATGAGTGCTTTTAAGGTAAAAAATGATCTAGTAAACGAATTGCATTTGCTATTACATTCATCGTTTAATTTATGCCGACAGTGTGGGCATATATAATAAAATCGTGCCATCAGTCTACATAGCCTATATAGGTTGCAAAATGTGCGATTTTGTTGAGAATGAACAAAATATGTTAATGAAGTTGACCAGCTAAACAAAAAGGATCAGTGTTAGTGTCAAGTACGCAAACCCGATTTAAATCAATTTTTACTGCACACAAAATCAACTATTGCGTATTCACAAACCATATATTTTTTAGACAATTACCTCTTTCACCTGACGGAGACCACACAACAGGACAGCGTAAAAACACTGATGCCAATATCTAATTAAAACTGGATATAACATCAGTTGTAATGAAATTTGTTATGTAATACATCTTGAAGCATTTCATTAGCTGAAAAGCTTTGCTGAAAACCAGAAATCTAATGAAGCCAATGGCCTATGGGAATTTCGTCACCGATATTCTGTTTTAAGCTGACGACTATTAAAATCAAATTATTTTTACTGGAACTACGTGAAAATACAAGGATTATTTCGAGGTCTATTCATTCTGAACCTATACCATGGGAACTGCGAAGATGGGTTTTTAATGCGATAACACTGTAAGATAGAAGCAAATCTTGTATAGACAATCTGGCATAAGATATTTGCTTCATGTACAAAATTCAAATTGATTCACTTCATGAGATAAATATCCACATAAATATTTTAGACAACTTGATGCGCTAAATAAATTCTAGCAGAGTTAATGCAACACTGACTCTAACAAAATTCTACAATTAGCATATTCACGTTCTATGTAGCATTATGTACCGATTGCTTAGTGCGAATTTAATGTTATTACAAATGCAATTCGCGGGTTTGCAAAAGTTCAAATTTCAAGAAAATTTTATGTTAGTAGGTGATAACAATATCAACACCAAAAATAGTCTCAAAAAGTAAATAATGAGCTACACGTAATTATAGTATCATTTTAAAATCTTTGCCATATAACACTGTGTGCATTTCAATAGAGTGCTGAATTGGGTAGTAAAGTCCAGTAGGAATTCAGCCTTCGTAAATCAAATATATTACTTTCCCTTACATGTGTCATTTAAGAACTTCTAAAAATGTCGTGAATGTTTAATAGCCACTTGTATTCCTTAATAAAACCATGAAATTTATCTGGCATTTCTTTTATTATGACCAAATGGGTGGAAAAGGCGCTAAAATTACGAACAGAGAAAAATAAAATACCAGAACTCAAAGGAGTCGACCAAAGGCAGTAATCAAAATCTGCGGTTTAAATTGTTTTCAGCACCACAGGTTACAGTGAAAAGCTCGAGTTAATCGCATTGAATGAATTCGAATTTATAACGTTAGGTAGAATGCGATTTCACAACGAACTAAGCGTTTTGGTGTTTGTGAATCATACATTTTTGTTATTGTATAGTAGTAACTAGGTCCAGAGAAATAAATTAACCTAGAACGCAGCAGGCAAACCCAGTAAAGTTTCCGGTTTCTCGTGTCAATGGAAGAAAAATAACTTAACATCCCGGCCAATACATTTAAGAAACCCCCTTTGTTATCGTATTCTCCATTCATTTCTAAGTTTTCTTTACTTTTTAACACAAATATTCATAGACTTACCAATTCGACGGCTCACGCCAAACATTAACCGAAAGAAAACCATAACCTAACAGTGGAACTTAAATTTGCTGGTCCATCTAATTATACATGAGAACATATCAGCCCTTATATTTATAAAATTAGGCGCTAAATCGTACGTGATTCCAGACGCACATATATAAACACGTAATCGCATTTGCATATAAACAATATCATATTTTTGTGTGCCTCATAACCAAGAACTATTACTTACGTCTAAGTTTTATGTATTTTTAGACATTGAACAAGTTTTCGTTGTGCTGTTGGCTTTCACACACAAAAACCGCATGTCCACTTTACTTGACATGTTGAACAATATTTAGGTTGTTAGCATAATATACTTATTCCATAACACCGTTAGCACATTTACAAGTTTCAAATATCAGAATTTGTTCCTTTGTCACATATGCCAGATATCTTCATTAGAACGACGCTTTTAGAGCCATAAAAACAAAGCTAATCAACAAAATCTGACGCAGTCAAGATGAAATTATTTTAGCTGTTATAAAAATTATAAAATTGATTTTCTCCATAAAAAACTGTAGGTATATAATTGTGGAAATTTATGATTATACACAATGCTTCTAAGCATATATGGTAATCATTTGATGCTGCGTATAGCATACATTAAAGATATGCCTACAACGAGAGTACGGTCGATTAAAAAGTGTTAAATTACTTGTGCTTATATAATAAAAACAAATAAGTCAGATCACCTTACAAACTAACATGTAGAAAAAACAAACACATGGTGAACGAAATCGCCGACAAAAACTGATGTAGTCTTAATGAAAATTATTTTAAAATATAATGATATACAGATCATTTTTCATCTCAAGAACGCCAACTTAATTTAAAGATTTGCTATCAACACACGAGCAATCAATGCGTTTAATTATATATATATATATATATATATATATATATATATATATGTAACAAAAATTAATGTTCATGACTACATATAAATTGTACATCTGACGTTTCCGGTCAAGTATAATGTATGCGAGAATATTAGGAGTGAGAGCTGCATATCTGCTTGCTCCCCTTATAAATGTATTATGGTTTAATCCTCTTGAAATCGTTTTTATCATGCTCTGAGGCAATCAGAGAAAATTGAAACGCGTCATTACGTATAATGGACAGTGTTTTACTGATGTGTGACTGGTTAAATACAACTGGATTGATGATTATCTCAAGCTCGCATACTTAATTTTAAAATCATGTTCCAGTCCTTTGCAGTTTTTAATGAAAGTAATTGTAACAAAAAATTGTAAAAGACGGAATTCGATAAATTGTCACTAGCTATTATTTTAAGCCCTTACCTAAACTATTTTATAAAAAATTGGTATGGGCAATAGTCTAATAGTCTACATCCAGCCTGCTGTAAATTATGGCCAAACTTACAGGCGGCTTCATGTTCTCCTCTCTTTTCTTAAATCAGTAGCAAGATTTGAACCTCATACACTTGATTACATGTCTGCCAAGGGACTACATAGCTGACAGATGTTCTCGATGGTAAGAACGTATGTAGTTTATAATTAACCAGATGAAAATTTTCGTCTTAAAATACTTCGTAATTTATAGATCATAGCAAAATTTTACTTTCATTTATAGCTCAGAATCTAGTAAAATCCAAAATATCCAATCGAATTTCGTTGCATGCTGTTTTGCCTTGCTGGTCTACAAATATAACAACTTATTCGATTGGCTCTATTACCTTCAGAGTTTAACTCATATTGGGCACCCCGCGTTAATAGCGGGACTTGCTTCGTCTGGAGGTAAAATGTTAAACTGTATGGTTCGGAGTCGCAAAGCCTTGGTTGAACAAGGATAAAACTAGTTTCTTCGATAAATTACAAATTCTTTCTGATACAAAACTCAATCTACACCGACAATATATATATATATCGTCAGTATAACCTAATTTCATGCGGCAGCAAATGTAATTCGTCAAGAAAACAGCTTCCGTACTTAAAGGACACTCATCAAGAACTAAAAAGAATTGCCTTGACAGGGGAACATTTGCTTGGATCTTGCACTCACACACTACGCCATTCAAGCAGCGCACTACATGCCATTTTCACTTATATAAAGTAAGTTATCTTTAGTCAGGTGGAACCTGTTCGGCATCGATTTCGGCCTACCTCCAAACGATCACTCACGATCTGCCATTATAGAATAGACACAATGAAATTTGGAGAGTTGATATTAAATATAATTGTTATGACAGAATTATATATATATATATATATTTATATAGCTTAATTTTAAAACTGAGTTCTTCAAGATTTCATCTAATGCAAAGATCGATTAAAAGCAATATTTTGTATAAATTTAATACTGTATGCAATGGACAAGAGAATAACGTTTATGAATCAACAACAAATTGTTTAGGCTTCAATTTACGAACGACGAAGTTCCAGCGACAACGGAAGAAGGCTTAATATGGACGAAAACGATCTGGTATTTGATTTGCATTTGCTATTTTATTCTATGTTCAGTCCACACTGACAATATATGTCAGCATTATCAACTACTCATCTGATGGACAATAATAAGAAGTAGAGACGAGATTAGTTACACTTTAATTAATCGCAGCACACGAAAAGACAACTAGAAAAGCGATCAAGCTGACAATAAACACTTCACGTTATGTTACCAGGAGCACATTAGTATAACTCACCAAAAATGAAAAGAATAAACGTGTTGAAATTAGATGTGCATCTAAATAAAAATTCACCAATGGAATAGTAGCGAAACAAAGGAAATTCAAACCTTTTGATTATAGACAGACTCACAAATCAACACAGTTAATCTCGAACCACAGGTAAATTTTTAGCAACAAAGCACAAATAACACAGCAAAGCAAACTAGAACTCATTTATTAAACCAAACGGAAATTCGTGTGAATTTATAAATGAAACTATGAATAGAATATATATATCTATTGCATGTTTCATTGAATGGCGTCAAGATCATAACCATGAACGTGATAACTGATGTCGATTTGCTGGATCAGTAGTGGTTCAGAATTCCTTTTATTTTCAAGTTTGGCGAAATTTTGCCTCGAAAGTCGTAGTGTTTACAAGTTTGAAACATATCATATACATAGTGGTTTGGCTTTGGAGTCGCATTGCACAAGAATGTAAATAGACCTAGTAGATGGCACACATTTTGTTCTGGATGAATTTGGAATAACAGTCTGGTCCTATTTTAGCAAACCTGTTATTAGATAAACAGCACCTAAAGCGTAATTATATATATATATATATATATATATATATATATATATATATATATAATTTAATAGAATATAAAATATATAATTTTAATTGAGAAACAAATCGTGTACTGAAGAATAAAATTCTTATAAAGCAAGTATAAAAAGCCAACTTTTATTATCTATACAGTAAAAGATATTAGAATCAAGTTGAATTCAGGCAAAAAGAAAATGACCCTTTTAACTTTGTTGTGCATACATGCCTTAGAATAAATTCACGCTTCAATATACGATTTATTTCTCGAAAAAAAATTTAAAAAAACAAAATGGCTGAAATAAAAGTTACACAAGAATATATTACCAATTCATCAACCAGACTGATTTATCATTAATAGGCCATCTTAAATAAGAATCAATATTACAGCGATTGGGGATCAAACTTCCGACAATTTGGAATCGGCGTACTGCATGCAATTTACAGTTTTGAATCAGATTGTTTTTTATTAGTTCTGCCTCAGAATAACTTCCGTGCCGATTGAATTTTACCAAAAAATTCAATGATCCAATAGTGATCCGTCTTGAATTAATGCATTATATCAGGATCTGCTAATATATAAACAAATTATACCATAATGCATTGTCTATATATAAACATGCAAATAATAGTAGGCCATAATGCAGAAATAAAGTTACAAATAGAAGTAAATCGCTTTCTTACGACTTATTCGGCTCTCACATGAATTTTTTAGTCGAGGCATTATTTACGAGAAATAGATTGACAGGATTTTACGGACGGATGAAAATAATTTTATGAAAAGAACAATCATCGCATATTATATTTTATTAATGGCTAAAGAAGATAACAAGCAAATGCAATACACAGTAATGTAAAGAAAATATGAATGATTAATTTTAACAGACTACACTCAAATGCGCTACTTGAACTAATGAGAAGAAACAAATAGTCTACCTCGTGAATAGTGTTGCTGTGTGAAATGATATTTACAAATGTCCTACAGAAACCTTAACTGGAGAAATGTAAATATGTAATTGAGCTCTGTGATGCAAAATCAGTACCACAACCGAATGAAGGAATAGCGCAAAGAACGCAATTACAGCACTACAGCCAACAGAGAAACACCGCTTCCGTATGTTCCAGTTTTTGCCAATAAATTGTGAATATAGTCTAAAGAAAAAACCACCGGAACGCTGGCTTCAACTGGAGCCTAGCCAAAAAACGTAAGGCTCATCCTTAATTTTATTAGGCGCATTAGGAAGTTTGTAGTAAACCAATCAACACGTCGGTCTGCTAAAATGTTGGACGCCGGAAAATTGAATTGGTAGAATAAGGTTGTTCTAAAGAGTAAATATTTGTGTAAAACGTTTCAGTTTCGAATAAGGTTCAGCCACCAGACTATGATTGTTTCCTAATAGAGAAACCTTTCAGTGAGGCACGAACCAAAGTATCACTGGGCACCAATGTGTTTGTAAGAAACCTATTAGTCGGCGAGTCATCGGTTTAATCATTACTGACCATCCTGCCTACTGCTGCATTTCCCAGTAAGGACGAAACCATGGTCTAATAGATGATATATATTTCAAAAAGATGTTTCACAAATATGAGAGCATTGAATAATATTTATATCTATTCAGTTGGTTTGGTAATCTAATTATCTGACATAAGAAACAAATGCAATCATCGGACTGTTGCAGGCATCAAATAGTATTAATACATATAAATACAAAATATCGGTTCACGATATTGTTAAACTGTCGCGAAATAGCTCAATCGGCTAAATTAGTATAATAACGATCGATATATTGAGAGGTAGTCAGTCCCTTAGGTGGGGGCCACGACATGTGTCGACGTTCGCAATGCGTTTGCGCACACCAATTCGCCCACATCACACCAGACATACGGTTATAGTCAGCGAACGATCGCCAAACAATTCGACTGATACGCCATCTAAGCTGACATCCACGTCGTCGTGATGTCATCACGCAACGTTTTAAAGCGCGCGTTGCACAACTGTCACGCGGTAAGCTGTGCAACTGCAACGCAGCAGTATCCTATGGTAGAAAACGTAGAAAAAATAATGCAAGTTAACTTTACCAGGCAAAAAAGTAATGATACTTCGCGAATTTATGTATTAGTTGAAGAAAGACTAGCAAAAATACAGGATAAGACGTAAAATAGAGTTTCTGCACACGCCTTGTCCCTGTAGGGTCCCAACCTATGCTCTGAACCCATAATATAGTCGGGTAAGCAACGCGGTACAAATTACCAATACCACCTCCTAGATTTATGTATACCAAAGCAATATTCGATTCAAATTCATATCAATTCGCAATTCATGAGCAGTGCGACGTCAAATCACACAGTTCGGTTCACACTGGCTTTGGCATATCAAACCAACTAGTCAATAGGCGTGCTTGCCAAATACATATACGTAATCATACCAGTTCTTTGCAAATGCAAATATATAAATACACCAGGGGATTTGTTACCAACTTATTAAGCCTCGACCAATGACATACCTAAGCGAAAGTCCAACTATCTAATAGCTATGTATTCTTCATTGTGAAGAGTTCATTTATATGTAATAGGTATTGCACGTCTAGTTATAAATATGTTCAAATAGGACTAAAAGGATAAACCAGTCAGCATGCACGAGAGGTATAATGTCATGTACACATGCGTTTCGTGCTTACTGGCGACTCATCAGTAGGAGCAGAAACTACGCTCTATGTCCACTATATATTTGGTCAAGAAATGTTGGGCAGTTGTGCGGTCCAGTTTCCGACAGGAACATGTATTGAAGAATTAATGGTGTGACCTTCATATAGTCCTCGCCAATGCGACTTTAACGCCAAATCACTATATATAATATATACCTCTCCGGTCAAATGTGCCAACATAACCGTTTTCCTTGTACAGCGCCTGTACAAGGTACTAACACAACTTTCAAATACTGAGCCCGTACCGCTAATCAATACAATTGATTTAAAAATGGCTAAATGGTACCACCACCTGTTGATGCCAGTAAAAGGTTTGGCATATATTATATTTAGTGAATTGACTTTGAAGTCGTTTTATCGAAGAAATTATATAAAGTTTACTCAATTACTGCTTGAATACCCAATCAGATAGAAGATTATACCGTCCAAAGTTTCACGACCAAACATACAGGGGATATAAGGCGTGATACCGGCTCCTACTAATGAGTTTCCAGTAAGCACAATATGCATGTGTACATTTACCTGATTTTCGGGTTGCGATCCGATTTGTTTGCATCCGCTGTCTTCCTGATATTTTCCCCAGAATTTTCGATATCCGGATACGGATATCTTTTTCAATACAGTAGTTGATTACTCCTCAATCGAAAACAAACGAGAATACATACACACAGGCATGGCATACTCTTATCTAGTCAGTAATTGTGACTAAATCACTGTAATCTCATTTCGAAGCGTGTACACATGCAGACATATACACAAACCAATTTGACATACACTTTCATAGCATATTTTTCAAAAAAAAACATGTTATGCTTAAAAGATCTAACAACAAGTATAAATGGGGCAGTTTAAACTAATATTTCCACTTGAAATATTGATTGTCAGCTTAGTATGATATGAGCTTTCCATTGAAAAATATATCCGTATCCAGATATCGAAAATTATGGATAAAAAAATCAGGAAGACAGCAGATGCAAACAAATCGGTTCGCAACGCGATAATCAGGTAAATGATCTATTCCTTGTCGCGCAACATGTTTCTTTTAGATGCATGTGTACATGACATAATTTTCGTTCATGTTGATTTTGACTACCTTCTGGTACTATTTGAACATAATAACCTATATCAATTAGGTGGAATCAGAAAAAGTCTACCTTATCGGTACGACGAAGCAAAAAGACCGATAACGCAAATGGTAATAGCCGAACATATAATTGTTCGTTTTCTGTTAATGCGATACCAACAAGACGAGTTGCAAAGGCATTCACTAGAGCGGACAACCTTAAACGCAAACGACACACAATACTGTGACGATGACCCCTATTTAAATGTATTTTAACTTTATATCCTATTGAAGCACCTTATTTTTATCCAATAATTTTAATAACTCTTAGTTATTTACTATGAACATTTTACGTCCGGGTATTCACAGAATCTTGGCCCTTCCATATCCAGATGCAAATCGTAATTAAGTTATTTAGGAAAGTAAGTGTCAAAATAGGTCCGACGTATGCAAAGATGAATTGACATTTTATACTTGAGTTTAACTTGAATGAGTGATACCGTCGTGAATAAACGCTCACAAACATACACTAACACAGATGTAGCATAAGCTTATCCAGTGAATCGTCAGATTATTATAATCAAGGTTGCGGTCTTGATATAAGCACCTGACCCATAAATTATATACATGTCAGTATAAACTAAGAATTGTATAGTGTAGAAAGGCAATTCATCCAGTTTACCGGTTTCGTTCTTATAGGGAACTCATCATGTACTGGCCAGAATTTGCCGCGGACAAGGCTCGAACCAGAGCACGTCTGCTTCCGATTCTGGTGCTCTTACCACTGAGCTACTCTGCCCCACACTACACTACACACAATTTCCAGTAACATACTAACTAATGTAACTTGGTTAGTGTATTTTTCCTTTAGGTGGAGCTCATATGGCTTCCATTTAGACCCAAAGTCACAACTAACAATCTCAAATCTGTTATTACTGAACAGACACAACACTACGTGGGGAAGTTGTATTGAAATAAACATTTATATAATTAAACGAACATTGGTTTTGCGGGCGGTGATAACAGCTATTATAATCAAGGTCGCGATCTTGATATAAGCCCCTGACCCATTAGTTACATACATATGTCAGTATACACTAAGAATTGTACAGTGTAGAAAAGGCAATTCATTCAGTAGACCGGTTTCGTTCTTATAGGGAACTCATCATGTACTGGCCAGAATTTGCCGCGGACAGGGCTCGAAACAGGGCTCTAACCCCTGAGCCACCCTGTCTCACACTAAACTACACACAATTTTAAGTAATATAATAACTAATGTAATTTGGTTAGTGTATTTTTCCTTTGTTAAACCGCTGTAATTTCACTGGAATGAGTGCACACGTGCTTTAATTGAGGACGAAATATTTGGAATCAAAAGAAGGTAAGTGGATACAAACACCTTGTTGCGCCCACCAAAGAAAAGGTAATAAATAAATACTGTCACGAGTTTGAAGTAAAATAGGAGCATTTTCGATGTGTTGATGTAAGGCAGTAGTTTTGTGGTTGATGTTAGAAGATATTGCGAAAATGATTGAAGAAACGAAACAGCATCGGTTCAAATATTTCTTACATGGGGCGATAAAGGATCCAAATTAGGAAATGTTAGCAGTCAATTGAAGTGCAGCGGGTATGTGAAAAGAATCAGGCAGATCAATCCCAGTAAATAAGTCATGGCTGGATATACAAACTAATTTCCAATATGAATGAAAGCATTATAAAGTACTGAAACTCCTAGTTGAAAATGAACAAATAATGATTGGAAGAAATCACAGCAAAGAGTAATAAGGATGTTGGTGCCTGTACATTTACACTCTAATTGACATCAAACATATTGAGGTTTTCTGCAACTATCTATAGAAGAGAAGGACCGAACAAATTTTATGGAGTAATCGGGCATCAGAGCTTTATTCAAATGAGCTAAATTTAGCGGATCATGCATATCGTAGAAAAAAGCGGCTAGAGTAAATTAGAATAAATAAAATTAATTCCCCTGATCCCTATAATAATAATAATACATTAACACTGAAGGCCTGATGCCTCCTGGCCGCAGAACTATGAAAAGAATAGAGAACCTTGTAAGGAAGAAAGACGGATTTTTAAGAAAGAAGTGAGTTTAACGTAGCTAGAAAGGTCAATCGAAAGAACAAATAAGCAAAAGGCCACATAAATCTCCCCACAAGTAAACTATGACAAGTAGACATAAAAGAAAAATGACGTAGGAAATATACCTTCGTTGTGATTCTGGCAGTGAAACCTTTTCGGCTAATAAAGAACGAGATAATTAAGATAACTGAGCACGATTCGA
Source organism: Eudiplozoon nipponicum (assembly GCA_029291075.1). Lineage (NCBI taxonomy): Eukaryota > Metazoa > Platyhelminthes > Monogenea > Mazocraeidea > Diplozoidae > Eudiplozoon > Eudiplozoon nipponicum. The sequence continues at coordinate 21,379 of JAQBSW010003025.1, forward strand.
TGCAATATAGCACAAGGTTGTCAACCAAGAATTCTGATAAACGAACTAATCCCACACTATACAATATGTTTATGGTTGATATAAATGTTGCACCTAACTGGCGCTAGCCTAGAGAATAGTTCTCTACTTAGAAATCTAAATGTGGGAATAAATAAAATGATATCGAGCCAGCGCAATTGATGAACCCTATATTTGCTTATCCAATGGAGAGCACTTACTGACGAATTTAAAAATATAACTACGAATATCAGCGTTGTTGATAATAAATATGGATAAGGCTTTTCATACAAAGTTAGTCGATAACCTATAATATTTTAGGTTCCTTAAATATAAAGGTATGTCTCACTTGTGTGTACAAAATCGCAAGTGCACACGCGTGGTACACACGACCTTTAATGCAGACTGAGATTCTGCAGTTTCATGATGAATACCGAAGGTTTAAATATGGAACTCTAGTTTTCGCGATCCTCATATTAATTTGGTCACTTATATTTCCTGAGCAGTTAATGTCGCTATCAACGTGAGTCAATATCTTATCAACATCATCATCATCATCATCACAATCAACATCATGCCCAGCCATACAAAAGTCAAAAGTGACTAATGTTTCACTGCCAAATAACCATGAAAAGCGAAAAAATATACAATAACAACAGAAATAATATTTTAGAAAAATTATTAGTAAGATTTACGAGAGATAAACAGAGAGAGAACGAGAATACCTAGTTACTATGATTAAATTTATCAGGATACCTCACAGAAATGAAGCAAATTAAAACTCTCCACAACAAGTTAGCATTAAGGCAAAGCAACATCAGCAATACAACTACCTTGCGGCTTTCACTGTATCACGTCATATAAATGCAAACCTCGCAGATAACTTGGCTCTACTATGAACAGAAGGTTACGAAGATGATTCTACTACACATCTGCAACAAGATCGCCACTGAGCTCGATTCGATGTCATATCGCTAAGGGTTTCTAACCAAGAACTACGATGCGCACGTGAACCCTATCCTGACAGACGAGTGGGGCTTATACTACCCAATTTAGATTTGACTTCAACTGTTTCTGCCATGTCAAAATCTGCCCACCTTGTTTCTTACGCCAACCTGGTGCTGGATGAGAAATCAGAACTGCACTGGGCAATCGAATTGAGGGCATACGCAAAACGTGACCGAATCAACAAAGTTGATGGAGCCTTAATTGTTTTTATAACGAGGAGCACTTATTGGCAGATCCAAAATATGTCTATGGGTGTCAACTTTGGTTATTCGTAACCAATATACGCTATACTTCTCAAACAACGATGGTCGAATGTCTTTAAGTGTTTAAAATCTTTAAATCTAAGAGGCCAAGTTTCACTAGCGTATAGTAAGACTGCGCGTACACATGCATTGTAAACACGACCTTTATGATAGAGTGAAATAATCGCGTTTCTCCATAAATGACAAAGGTTCGAGAAAGCTACTCTAGTTTACACGATTCTTATTGTCAACTCGTCGGAAATATTGCCTAAGTTATTTATAGAGCTCCTAAGATATGTAAACCTGTCAACTATACCTAGATCTTCATTCTGCAGTTGCAGGGTTGGGGTGAGTGGTGGGTGATTCTGTAAAAGTATCTTATGTTTAGAGGGTGCTGATCTATTCAAGGTGGCCTTGGCCGCATCTCGATTGTCGAATAATAGTACGATATAGTCAAGATCGACTAATTTACCGCCCGGGAGAACTTCAACACCTACATCCATTTCTTCAGCCTTTCTGGTCCAAATGTTTTGAGATCAAATATTAGACGGCGCTTAATTTGTCGTCTTACATTTCGACGAGTACTATAATAACCTCAGCCAGGTGGAGTTGGCGCCTTGTTTCGAGTATCTCCATAGATTTTGCAGAGAGCTAATGATTATTTTAACGGGAGCCTGCAATGCCACATATAGTAGTACCTGAATTGCGCATATTGGAACTTATCTTGGACCAAAGTAAATTCGGATTTTCGCCATCAAGACCAGTTACCTTAGACTTTAAAATGTCTTCATATTTTTGTCGGAAGGACGGTAGTTCGAGTTTGCCTACATTAATTTGAGGTTTATTATTATTTATATTCCCGGAAAATTTTAGTGCAAATCTACAACGGATAAGTGCATGGTCCGAGTCAACATAAGTGGTCCAAAAAGAACGACAATCCTGGATGCAACCACGACATATATAACTAATTGCTACATGATCTATTTGAGTCCACCGTTGTCCGGGTGCTGATGGACGCCATGTAGCGCAATGTCTAACACTACACCTAAAGTTTGTACTCCTTAAATATAATCTATGTTCCACGCAGTTATCCAAAAGCCGTTCACCATTATCGTTACTCCTCGAGCTTAAAGTGTATCTTACACCTAAATAAAATTCTGCGTTACTTAAGCGCCAAACTTGAGCATTCAGGTCACCCATAACCAATACTATATTAGAACTTCGTGCTCCACTTAGTAAGGAGCTTAGTTCGGAGTAAAAAGCGTCATTGCTTTCGTCTGTGCTGCAATCGGTAAAGCATATGCAGATACAACGAAGAGGCAACGTTTATAACAGGTTTTTCATTGATTTTAGCAGATGTTCTTAAACGTACCGCACACAGTCGACTATTTAAAAAGATCCAAACAATTAATCAAGTTAAATACTGTTTGTTGCGAAGAACTAATATATGTGCAAGTATGTATTAGGTGTTGCGAACCTAGTAACAAATTAGTTCAGTTGTGACCAGAAGGATAAAACAAAGGCAGCATGAACGGAAAGTATAATCTCATGCACATTCGTTTCGTGCTTACTGGCGACTCATCAGTAGGAGCCGGTATTACGCCCTTTAACCACTATATATTTGGTAGAAGAATGTGGAATAATAGGACGGTACAATCTCCTAGACGAATGTGTAAACCTGTAATAGTGAAGCTAACATAATCTAAAGTCAACGACAATGCGACTTCAATGCTAACTCACACTATATAATATATATGCCGAGTCTGTAAAGGATACTAACACTATGGCTATTGTGTTAGTAACTGATACCTTTTAAATCGATGAATACCGGATACTAACACTATGGTTTCCGAGTCGGTACATGATACCAACCTGATGGATATAAATTTATGCTAAAGTTCACCCAAATTGAGAATTACAACAATTTCCGAACACCTGTTACTCCAGTTAAACCATACACTCTGGCCTTCATCGATATCAGTTATCACATTTCGCGGTAAGCATGACATCATTCAATTCAATATATTACAGTTAAATAATGTTTGTTGCGAAGAACTAATATATATGCAAGTATGTATTTGGTGTTGCGAACCTAGTTTCAATTCGTGCTCTCAGGACAATAACAACGCCCCATTTATCGGTACTGTTAGATTGAGAAGAGGGAGGAGAAGGAAAGGAGCCAGAATCGGAGATAAAGTTGCCTGCAGTAGCTCGATTTCGCTTATCCACCCTGCACGGCTCAGCGGATAATGTGAACCTTTTTATACTGCGCGACGACCGATGCAGTATGTAATCATTGTATTTTGTATTTTTTATGGTTATATGAGGACTGTAAAAGAACACTAGTTCACCCATTCCTAGCGATGGTTTGTATTCAGAGTTTTCCTCCTAGATAGTCGGCCAACCAAGGCTGATGAGCACTATCTGCCTAGATGCCAGTAGCCAAAGTTTCCTTCAGCAGCCGAAACCTGGCCTTCACATCTTGAACGCTTGCTTTCATTCCGTCACTACATATTTACCAATAAAGGTTACATCGCAGTTAGACCAAACTCGAGGCTTCACATAAAACGGGATGATCGTTGTGTCCCTTTTGACTCGGCAAGGTTCAATCAATCTCTCAACTACTTCCAAATTGAAAAAAATCAATATTTATTTGTTATAACGAAGATATTTTGAGCTGGATTACATCCATTTTAGGCTTATTCCTAATTGGCTTTCTGGCAAAGACGTGTATAAAGCTATAGTCGTGAAGTGCATGTTCCGAGTAAACATACGTGTTCCATAAATAAGTTACAGTTCTGGAGGCAACCATGCCATTTTTAACTAATAGCCACATGATCTGTTTGGGGCCACAATTGTCAGTGAGCTTGTTGACGACATGTGACGCAACACCTTGCACTACGACTGAAGCTCGTGCTCCTCAAGTACAATTTATATCCCTCGTATTAATCAAACAGCTATTCGACAAGGCGACACACGTGCTAAAACCAAATGATATTTCCAGTTACTTAAGCACTCAACTTGAGCAATAATGTCCCCCTTAATCAAGATCATATCTAAACTTCTCGCACTTTAGAGTAAAAAACTTAGGCCACAGTGTATATAGTGAATGATTTTGATAATACTTTTAATTAGCGCCATTAAGCATGCTACACAAAGTCGGCTATTCATAGGGATTATGATTCAACTTATTAATTTAGACCCATACTGGATCTCCATTGTCTAGCTTGAAAAAAAGCAGCGTTACCAGATGTCAAACCCGACAACGCGTGATAATAATGACAAATAAAGTCCTCTATTATTCGCAGGATTCTGGACTCTAGTTACTCATATGCAAAATACTTCAATTGATAATTTATAAAATGTACGAGCTCAAGATTTATGTTGTTCAATTTGGTATAATGTTAGCCCGCTAGATGCGCCGAGTTACAAGATCATAACTTTCCATCAACGTCAGACGACTATCGGTGACAATGACAAATGGACAGGGTACAATGTCGATGACAGGAGTACCAGTATGCACAACTCGCTCAGGAAGAGTTCAACGTCAGCCGAAGAACAACGATTACGTCTATTATTAGACGTCTTCTTTTTTGACGTGGTGTACGTAGACAATATTGATTAATTCAAACCACCGCGGCTAATTGAAACGAATATTATTAAAAACGAAATTATTTGTTTAATTACTAGAACATTTTGTTGTTCAAATACTTTGCAGTATATACACATTTGAATCGTTCTTAATTCGAGTTTCTGTATTCTCCAACCGCTCTGGCGTGACTTTCTCCAGCAAGTTGCATTTGACATTTTATTTCTCCGTTTAGATTTTACAAATACTGATTTTCACAATATAATCCTGCAACTAATTTGTGCTTTGAATCGAGCATATTGGGAACGTTCAGGAACAGATAATTTAATAATTCCGTTTTTTTCGTTTAATCTCTTTCCATGTTATCGACTCGGGTGTATTATTACATAAGAGGTATAGGCCATTTGCCTTCTTACTAAATTAATCATATATATATATATATATATATATATATATATATATATATATATATATATAGTACTCTTTCCATGTGCAAAAAGAAAAAGAACTTATTAGATACAAGAACCTCACACGTATGTTCGCCAGACCTAGCATTTAAGATAATTACTACATTCAATAAAAGACATACAAAATCCTAAATTGTCTAACGTTTCGCTGCCATATAACCATAAGAAGCACAATATATAAATAATGACAAAAAGAATAATTTACACACAAATTATTAGTGAGATTTACGATAGAGAGAGAGAGCGAGTGGACCTAGTTACTGTTAGTAACTAGAAAACAACGACCGGAGTGGGTGTGCTTGTGGATTCGTATAATTCTCTAATTTTAAACGGGGATCGAGTTTCATTTTGTTTTTATTTTTAGATTCTCGCTATTTCTTGTCGGATTTCAACTCTGGGATACATCTGGGATTTAATTACACAACTTTCTTGGAATTTACGTACATATCCCAAGAACCTACTTTTCGCTCATCGGATTTTTCCCTTTTTTATAAACATCTATACTTTTTTTCTCTCTCTCTCGTCGTAATCTACACTATATCTGCTGTTTATTATCTTACTCCACCATAAACCAGATTTTATCGCCAGCCCCGATCACCCCGTTCTTAACACAAAAGCTAATCTCCAATCTTGATGACATCCAGCAACAGGACTACTTGGAGCTCTAACTGGCAACCTTTCGATCTCAACCCTGCAGCCACACCTATTGTGTCAGGCTGACGAGGTTTCGAACGGCGTAGCAAGAGAGGTTGCCCTGCGAAACCAAAGTAAGCGCAACCTCTTTCTTTGGTCTCGACGCCCCCTCTCTCAAAAGACGATCAAGCCTCGGATCTCATCAGGCAAGTTGGGGATAACTTCAACCACTCCAAAGAGGTCTCTTCGGACAAAGGTCGCGCTTTCTTCACACAAAAGACTGTCTGATGACGAGCTTAGTCATCTCAAATCGCAATTACCCTTATTATCGTCTGGCAAAGTCACATTAAAGGACAATAGAGAAAGCTCGGACCTCTCCGCCAGACACCACTCCCCTCCTGAAGCTAGTTACGCCTTTCTGGGCTGGAGCAATCCAAAAAAACGCCGCTTACTTTACGGCGGTATCCTCGGCGACGCCCCTTTCTGTTGACCTCCTCCCGGTTTGAATAGCTTCTCTTCACCAATAGCCAATACTCCACGACTGTTCTCTCCCCCCCACACAATCTCAAGCTTTACCTTGTCGTCGTGGCCGACCACGCCGCGTAAATTCCCCAAATAACAGACTCTTTCCCCCTATATCCTCTGCAAGACCACCATCCCCACGTCATGTTACTTTTACGGCCGGTGAAGAGGTCCGGAAACCGACAAAACGTAAGACGCCCAAGGCAATGCGGGATATCGACTAAGCCCCATCAACTTCAACTCCCTTTTCCACCAACCACATCGACTCCACCCAGGATAGTTGCGTCTCAGCCCCTGATCAGATCCTGTCCATTTACACCCCACCAACGCCACTCCTGAGCGTCCCCTCGAGCCCAGATAACTCGCCACCTTCTTGCTTTCAAATCCTCCAATTATCTCACCCATCCGACAAAAGTGGGACAAACGAGATCCAGATCGGCGCTGACCACTCCATTCTCATCAACAAGCGGTCAGTCACCCTCATCAGCCTCCGATCTCGCTCCGGCCGCCAGTGAAAAGCTTCCGCCCGCTTCTCCTCCCCAGTCTACCCATCTTCCCCACAGATCACTCTCAGCAATTCTTATCAACTTTAGATCGTTTACGCCAAAAATCAATCAACTGCGAGCATTTCTATCGTCTAACGAGATAGACATATGCTTTCTTGTTGAAACAGGGCTGTCTCCTTCCATACACTGCGATGACCTGTTCCTCATCCATGGTTACACTTTCCTCTGTAGTGACAGAACTGTCGGTGGAGGGGGCGGGCTGGATGCCTATGTCCGATCCTCTCTCATGCCGAAACGTTTGTCTACATCGAACTCACTAGGATTACAATTTTTCGCCTTTCATCTACTGATCCTTAATCAAAGTATATCTGACTGTGTTGTCTACAGACTCACTAATCTCTCAATCATCGACGACACTCACGGAGCACATCTTTTGTCCACTTTTTTCTCTCGGCATTCCGATCGTTACGTCATTATGGGCGACCTTAATCAACCCCGGGTAAACTGAAAAAATCAAACTTCTGAAAGTCACCCGCTGCTTCGGCTCTTAGCGGATAACCTACTAAATAAATTCGTGCACTTCCCTATCCGAGGGAACTATTTAACTTGACTGTGTCCTCTCCAACAAAGAGGTGACCGATGTCCACTCTCGGGAGATCTTTCTTAATCTCGATCACTGTCAGGTATTCTTCCTTATTCCTCTTTTATCCTTTATTCCCAGAAAGGGCACTCAATCATTCAGGCGATTCACCAACTGGGAAGAGTTTTGTCGATTCTGTGACGCCGTTAATTGGATGGATCCTTTTCTCCCAGAAAACCTCTCCTCATGATTTTTCGAAGTCCATAACATTTTATCCTTCCATTTTAATTCTGCCACCTCTATTTTACACATAAAAGCGACGAACGAGTTGAACACCTTGCTTAAGGCACGCGACAACCTTGCAAGCAGCTCTAGATTACGTACATCATCACTTGTTCGCGCTTTCGCACTGTGATGTAACGATGAGCACATTAAACAGGTTATCAACAAACAAGCGCTCAATATTGAGAGGCGCATCCGTACGGCACCTAACTCCTGAATAAAGTTCGTAGTCATCAAACACCAATTGCTAAAAAGCCCAAAACCTCTTATATAAACTTCTTTCGGTCGGACGACTCCTGCTTTGCCGACGATCATTTAAATTATCTCCTCGACTCCTCTACTGCCACTTCGCCTGCTGAGATGCTAGACAATGGAGAAGCTGAGAACCCACGCTGGTTCAAAGTTTCACTGGCCTCCGTCGCTCAAGAAATTAATCTAAACACCAATTTGATCAAAACGGTGTCTCGGTCAGCATGATAGCCCTTATTGGCTGGAATCTCTTTTCTCTATTTGTAGATATTATCAACCGATGCCTCGAAACTACATATCTTCCCCCGGTATGGCTTAATTAGACGATCTCTCCTATTCCAAAAAATAGCACCTCGTCGATCTCCTTATTAAAAGATCTCCACCAAATTACTAACGTCTTTTTTTTCACTAAAATCTTCGACAAGGTCTTATACAACTTAATCTACCCTTTCATTAAGTCTCAGAACAACTTCTATTTCCTCGACGATCCACATGGCTTCCCGAATGGCCGCTCTTCTACCACCAACTTAGTCAGTGGCCTTGATCACTGCTACTCCTCTGTCTCTAAAGTTCATGAATGCACTCTCCTCTTCCTAGATATATCCAAGGCTTTTGATTCTTTGTCATTTTCAGTAATTGAATTCGCCTTGTTGAACAGTGGTATCTGCGGCAACGTCCTCAATCTTATTAGTTACCATCTGCGAAACTGATGCGCAACTATAAAATTCGAAAGTCACTCATCCTACCTGGAGTTCCCCAGGCCTCCATAATGGGTCCTATTCTTTTCAACCTTACACTCGCGCAGGTGCAGGTTGAGGACAACCAATTCAAGCTTTTCAAATATGCGGATGACATGGTCATAGTATTCAGTAACCCCAGAGCATCCAACCCTTCCTTACCCCTTATATCGGAGCTTTTATCCTCGCTCCATTCGCAGTTTAACAATATCGATCTCAAATCAAACCCCACCAAGACTCGTTTGATGAAACTCTCCTCCAACCCATTCTGTTCTCTCCCAGATACAAATTGTCTTCTTGATATTGAATAAATAGACTCTGTCAAGCACCTTAGAATTTATTTTACTAAATCGCTATATTTCTTTCCACATGTTCAAGATACTACCTCCAAACTCTTCAAATGGGCCTGTTTGATCTGCTTCAAGACTAGCAACCCCACTCTCCAAACTCACGCTATCCAAGGTCTATGTCCTACCCCACATTTCTACTATCCTCTCACTCTAGCCTCCTCGTAAAGCGAGTTCTCGCTCACAGCCCAAATTATCGGGAAAGCGTACTCCAGGCCAACCTTCTACCGGTTTGGTTTACCCGACACCTTCGAGTCATTCCTTTTATTCATAAGATCACAACTTGCCTATCAGTCCAACTTCGCTCACCCAAGTCCCCACTACGCCACACGCTCTAGCAACTCTTCAATCCAATCCAACCATACTCCTAATATATTTAACAAAATCTATCACTTTTCAAAGTCACAGGTGTATTTAACGCTCTGTCCGCAGAAATAAAGCTCCTATCCCAGCACGAATTTAAAAAGGCGGCTCACAATCACTTCTTTAACAAATTCCTATGCAAGACGTCTGATTGGAAGCGAAACTGGATCCTCCTTAATCCATAACACTCGTTTTTATCCCTAGGATATTATCTAGTTTCGGAGCATGAAGTCTCTTCTGACTAGCCTCCAAGTTCCACTTTTCCCCTAGGATTTTAAATTTCTCGCTCTTGACTCCTTGATACCATTTCTATTCTCATTTTCCATTCTATCGCATTCAAATAGTGAATACTTTACCACGTTTTGCTCAACTAATTCGTTTCCTTTTTGTTTCAGCAAACGACCGGAAACTCAAAAAGTCTACTGGACCATTTGACGGTATACATCGGACACTCATATAGATGTGATAAGGCTGAATTCGACCTGGCGTCTAATAATAATAACTAATAGCGTTGGAGCCACTACACGATTCAGCTATCACGGTAATATGACACTTCCAATAATTATTAATAGCGAATTAACAAAATTCACCTGAATTTCTCTCGGTATAATAGTGTTTCTCTTAATAGCACTCAACCGCATCCGTAGCGAAGCAAAATGGACTGCAACCAAACGCCGCTTATAATCGCGAATCATCCGGGCGTCACTAAATCCGCGTGTTACTAGAGATTGTTAAAGAAAGAAATACTTTTATGAGCTTGGTAAGGTTTATATCCACAAAGTTCTTTTTTCAACATATTTTCTACTGCTTCATTATTATGATGTTCCGGAGTTTTGTCAAGTTGCCGATCTGCACTGACAACAATGGACTGAGCTACTCTAAATGGGGAAATTGTTCCGTAGTTAAGCTTCGGTAAAGATGAAAAACCAGGACTCTTTATACAATTTAACAAGTTCTATTGGTATCAGATAAAAAAATAAGATTACATTTCTTAAGGAGGTGAGAACAAGCAAAAACATTTCCAATTTTTGGCCAGAAAATTCTCAACAGATGTGGAGGAAGATAAATCCCCCGACAAAAATAAAGTAACAATTTATTAATAAATTTAAACCACCGTGACTAAATGAAACGACTACAAAGAAAAAGAAAAATATTCGTTGAAATTCGAGAAAACAGAATTGAATCAGAACTTTTTTTATCAATTTGCGAAAAATCTAGCAACTAATCCAAGTAAAAGTTGCAGCTGCCTTAAAATAGTAATTTATTACGTATTTATTTGTAGATAAAGGCATAGGTGAAAATAATAAAAACAGTGCTTGACAAAAGATACTAAGTCATTATAAGTAAAGGTAAAATGGGAAAGTGTAATAGCTTCGTAAACATTAAATAAAACTTAAGTAAAATAAATAACGAATAATGCATGTATAATTAATATATATGGTAAACAAAGCAAGCCAATGAATCAAATAAGCAACCGGACCAATAATGAGGACAGGATCTGTATTGTTCCCGGCTAGAAGGAAGTGGCGTGTGACGTTACTTATAAGACCATTAAGGAAACGAATAGAGCAGTTACTGTTTGTGGCCTTTAACAGGGCCACATGGTTGATCGATTCAGTCGTAAAAATTAAATAGTAATCTCGAAACACATGACAGCTGAAGAAGTTTTTCTTGTATTCTCGCGTAATTACGTGTCACACTATGGTGTAACGGTAAGGGTAAATAGTGATCGTGGTAGTCATTTTTGTCTGAAATATTTATCAGATCATTGAATACTTTTTGGATAGATGTGAGACACCCATGTGCATATAACCCCTGAGATAATGGGTTGGTTGAGAAATTGCACAGGGACCTTAAGTGTGCAATCCGCTGCACAGGAGTATCTAGTTGGATACATGATTTGCCCATAATTTTGATGGCAATGCGAAATAGGTAAAGAGCTCTTTTAGGAACTGCCATAGCAGAACTTGTTTATGGAGAGCCATTGAGATTACATGGAGATCTTCTTATAAAAGCTCTGGGTTGTGTCGATTGGGCCTCTACTTCAGTAGATTGGCTTACTGGAACATTGAGCAATAAAATGAGTCGCTTAGCTCCAACCAATTCTATATGTCCAAGGACTAAATACTATGTATCTACACATTTAAATCTGGCATCTATTGTATACATAACTAACAAGAACAGACAAAATTGTCTGATTTCGTTCAATAAGAGGCCATCCATAGGAGTAAAAGACACTGAAGTGCGTGTAGCACTGGATCGCTGCATTCCACAGTTTAGCTGGACTGAGGTGGAGACTGAGGACCGATACCCATCGAAGTATATAGAAGCTGAGGTGGAATATGACTCGAAATGTGTAAAAACAAGAAGAGCCAGATAAATATAAAAAGGGGTTAAGATTAAAACCAAAACAACTAAGGAAAGAAATAGACGCAATATGAAAGTGAAACCTAGCGAAGTACCAGCACTGCATGTTGAAACTCGTTCTAGAAGAGTCATCAAGAAAGTAAAGAATAAAGACTATAATGTATGAATAAAAATCCTAAACATGAGGGTGTGTGTGGAGGTCAACTAATTTATTCGAAATTAATTAACACCTCATATAAAAGCATATGAAGTTTTATTTTTGAACAACTCGTGTTACCAAGTCTTTTTAAAAAAATTTGATTGCGGAGTGTCAGCTTCATATTTTCAAATGCCGCGTTTTGCGTACGCCAGTTTTAGCTTTATACCGACAGTTTCACAAAGATCCGATTGATAACAATTTACATTTTCGTTTTGTCTGCGATCTGGATGAGTTTGTATTCGTCCCAATGGAAATAATGTTCTATCACATCTTTGTTTACTGGCAACGTTTCGGAACGAAAATCCGCGATCCATCGTCAGGCCAAATATCACATATATACACAGCACAATACTCAAAATAGCAGATTTAAGCAAATTTTATTACTCGCGAGATTAAATATGGTGGATTTCAAACACATTGAAGATTTCACAGACAAGACGAGAGATAAAGAAATTTTTAAAAATAGACAAAATCATAATCTGACCGGTTCATTAGTAGCGTTGCACCACCTTCATCCGACTTAAGGCATATTACTTTATTTGATAATAATGTTGCTTTTAAGCGTTTCAGATCATAACTCGGTTTGCATCTCACCTCTTTATGCTCTAACACCGCTTTGGATACATCGAATTAAAACATAGTTTCATCTTTGTCTGAGAGGAACTGGGCAATCTTTGCTGCTTCCGTAATTATCTCATTCCTAGATACGTAATCTATAGGGATTGCAATATTAAGTCCAAGATTAAGAATTTGTTTTTTGTTTTCCTTGAGATCCATTTTTGATAAATTAACTAAACATTTGGACATGCTTGCATCAATTCTCTTATTTCTCAAATGACAATTAATTCCCAAGTATGCTAATTTTTATGCCTTTTTCTATTTTTTAATTTCTTTATCCATCGTCTTGTCAGTGAAATCTTCAATGCGTTTGAAATCCACCATATGTAATATCGCGAGTAATTATATTTGGTTAAATCTGCTATTGTGAATATAGTGCTGTGTATATATGTGATAATTGGCCTGAAGATGGAACGGGGATTTCCGTTCCGAAACGTTTGCAGTAAACATAGATATGATAAAAACGCATTTCCATTGGGACGCATACAAACTTAACCCGGTCGAAGACAAACGAAAATGGAAATTGTGATCAATCGGATCTTTGTGAAACTGTTGGTGCAATGCTAAATTCCGCGTATGCAAAACGCGGAATCGGAAAAGAAACTGGTGTTATCGCTGGTTTCATAAAACAATATTTTTTTTTTAATTGTCAATTTTTAGGAATTTTTCTTTGCACACATTGTTGTAGATCATGATTTGTATTTAGTGCTTCTGAGAATTGAGTGTTGTAGAGATTTGGAGTTGCGTGGTTCTGACTTAAAACACTCTGGCAATATAATATTGAAGCATGCAACGAATTCATTATTCTTAATTTACTTTTCGGGAAGGATCTCAAATTTGGTGTTATCGCTGGTTTCATAAAACAATTTTTTTTTAAATTGTCAATTTTTAGGAATTTTTCTTTGCATACATTGTTGTAGATCATGCTTTGTATTTAGTGCTTTTGAGAATTGAGTGTTGTAGAGATTTGGAGTTGCGTGGTTCTGACTTGAAACACTCTGGCAATATAATATTGAAGCATGCAACGAATTCATTATTCTTAATTTACTTCTCGGGAAGGATCTCAAATTTGCCTCAGGTAATTGACGAGGATATTTATTTTCAAAGTCACAAAAATTATTTCAGTCATCTGCGGTATTCCGTGAGACGGTGAGTACACTAATTTTTTTAATAAATATATTGTAATAAATCCTTTTTTAACATTATTGCCAACAATGGAAGTATTAAGGATACAGAGCAATTAGTCGAAGGCCTTAAGAAATGTAGTTTAGGAGATAGTTCTGAGGAATTTATCTGTTCAAAATTAGATGATCACACCGTATGTATAGGTTATCCCAGCCCGGCATCTCAGAGATTCTCTTATGGTAGAAACCAAAGGGCATCTACAAGCGTTTTTCTGGAAAATCCCGGAAATTTTATTGATATTTTCAGCTTGAGTGTGCCTAGAAATCCTTTTAGAATCTTGCTCTGCCCTCCTGTTTGTTGACTGGTTATCCTTTGAGTACATGCAACTTAATAGGTAGAATTGTCGAAGCAGGATCTGTTAGACGCTGTTCGAAGGCCTAGACTTTTCTATTTGAAGATCTGCTGCAACACAGAGCTGGCTAGACCACGTAGAAATCTGTTTAATAGATGATCGATTATGAATGACTGGACGCGTAGCAACAAGAAAAATGAAGTGACTGAAGTCTAGTCACAAAGTGACACAGCGTGGTAAACGCAAGTAGAATAGTCGGTGTAGGTAGTCAGTTAAGTTGAGATGGCGACAACATTCACATGTAGCGAACAGAGCAGGAAGTGTTTTGCGTGGTAATTGCATCGTGTTCATATACTTGCAAAATCGCACGTAATTTCTCAAAGGTAGTTTTGCGCGTTCGCATTGGTGTATCGTATTAAAAATTAAAATGAAATGTTACATCACTTTTCTCTCTGAGAATGAGAAAAAAATAAGAGAAACAAATCTCTGGACGATGCTTGATAATTAATATAGGGCAGCGTTTGAACCCAGTTAAGAAACTGGTTGTTTTTCTGCCCATAATTAAACAAAAATGTATGGTAATGCTCGGCTGGGACATACATGTTAAAGGTTTCAACAATAATATGATGTCAAGAAACACTATTAATTGGTACGCAAATAGATAGTTGTAGTGGTCAGTCATACCGCAAAATAAGGCAGTGTGATAGGTTCTGAGAGCCACAGCGTGAAAATTTCAAAGTAGATAGACACTGAAGAAGCCAGGTTTATGTTGTAAGCTGGGCAAACTGAATTGCTGTCAATGAGAGTTCGATACAACCAAAGGAGTTAGTGTGTGCTCGATGTTGTGGTAATGATATTCGTTGATGAGTGTGTACTTCAGACATCTCGACAATGTCTATATGTACGTGTGTACTGATGATGTTGCGGTATTCATGATAATAGCCTATACCATGATATGAAAGCGGTGAGTATTTAGTGTTGTTATAAATGGCGTTAGCACTAAATAGTTGATCATATAAAAATAAGCAAGCGTGGGCTCCGGCGATAGCCCTACAATGCATCAGTATGATGTATTGAAAATAATGACTATCAAATGATAAGAACAAAAGTAAACTCGAACATTGCTGCAGAAATGGCATAATACCAAACATCTGATAAAAATACTTCACAGTTGTTAGCTAAGAACAACTGGTTATACCACATGAGACAAGTGAGTGTGAGAATAGTAATAAATTCACGTATTCGGGAGCGCAAATCAAGTAGGACTAAAGGTAATGCATATACCCAGTTGCCATTAATGAACGAGGATGCTAAATTGTGTAGAGGCTCCTAACCTATTCGTGTTTGAGAACCCAATAGATGCCAGATCGCTTATTGTCCTAAAATTTACAGTAGAATCTGATATGCTTATATTTCCATTCGCATCTGCTAAATTCAAATCCGCAATATCTTGAACTAACCTACTTTTGTCCTCAAATTTAATATCAGCATCCATGTCTGGTTGGTTTAATTATTAAATCGACACTTAATGTTAGGCAATCGGAATGCGAAACCTGCCTCGCACAAACTCCCAAACAAATAATCTGGAAGGAGATATACGTGAACAACAGAATAATCAAATTACCTGTTCCAGAACGTCCCTTCTATGTGTGCTTCAATAACAGAATATAAGACAATTATAGCAGAAATATATTGTTAATATGTATTCGTTTTACTAGAGAAAAAATGTTAAAATTGCAGCAGATCAAAAGATGATACAACCAGTCGAGGTGCGTGACACTCGAAAACTGAAAATGGCGCACAATTCAAAGTCAAGTATTTAAACAAAGAATGTTCTGGAAAATAAAAGAAAAAAATATTTTTAAATAAAATTCGTTACAATCAGCCATGGTGGTTTAAATTTATCAGTTAATGTTACTTTATATCTGGTGGAGGATTTGTCTTCCTCCACAATATGCTTTGAGTTCCCTATGCATTTTTTGTACCATACCGTTAGATTGGGTTTAGTAAGCAGTCGTTTGGTGTAAAGTGCATTGCATGTTTTTTTTAAAAAAATTGGTATGTACTTAACTTGGAAAAGTATGCAATCCTATTGATCTTTTGAATTTTTATTATGACTATACTGTAACGACACAAATTAATGGCCGACATATTGCGTAAATTAAATTCAATTTTATTTACGTTGCACCAATGAGAAAAAAGCGAAACTTGCCGTTTAACCAATAGTGTGCAAGTAGGCATGGCATGCTATTTAAGCACGGCAATTTACCATGCAAGTCAGTCGTTGCAATTGCATGCTGCCTTCCGTCACGCGTGTGCGTTCTGTCGGCTGTCAATACCTATGCTGGTGATTTTATAGTTTCACCAACAATTGGCTACATCCGTGACTCATCTTGTTGCGGTATAACCAGCGAGACGAGCCAATTAATTACAGAACCATCACGACGTTATCCACATCGTGATTACAGCTCAACCACGTGAGCGACAACTCAAACAGAGTCCACCCAAGGCTCTAGGACATCTTCACACTCTTAAGACTTCAGGAGAACGCATTACGAAGGCCCTCTTAAGGGCCCCCTTATCAGTAACAAATCTCTATTCAGAGCACCTTAACCGAGTTTGTAACGTCGTACGGCATTTACATGAAGCCGGGGCGTTTACAATACTTTTTCATGGTTAAACAAAGGACAAGGATACATGTGGTCAATAACATATCTTCTTGAACGTTTTTTTTCTATTATCCATATTATATTGAGAAACTATACTTTATATGAAAACATTGCTATAGTTGCAAATAAACAAATGGTAGTTACAGTTCTCATTTCTTCATAATATTAAATTCAAATTGTACAGTAATCATTCCAATTATCGGGTCAAGATAATCTCGTAGAAAACCTATTTGTTTGTAATTTTGACTTTTATATACAAATTGTTTATTAAAATTAAAAATTTTAATCTTTACTGAAATAAATGTATCAAGATTTGATTTCGCATATGTAGTGGAATAACTGTAGGATGTTGAAATGTAAATATCGTGTCTAAAAATATTATCCAGATCTATTTATTTATATGTGACTTAAAAGACATTTATGTAACGTATCATATTTTATCTATTGCTTATTATCTGGTATTGTGGTTTATTGGACTGAACATGTGGGGTTTAATCCGTATAAAGATATTATATTTTATTCATCACCATTCAAGTGTGAGTTTGTTAGAGGAAGATATTAACTCCGACAAAAATAAAGTAACAATATATTGAAAAATTTATGCGACAGGGTTTTTCAGTAGTTAGAGTAACAGATTCTGAAGCTGACTCGCCCAGGTTCGAGCTCTGTCCACGGCAAATTCTGAACTACGTGATGATTGCTCTATAAGGGCGAAACCGGTCTACTGGATGAGTTGCCTTTTCTACACTATAAAATACTTAGTTTATACATAATGGGTCAGGTGTTTATATTAAGTTTGCAACATTGATTGAAGTAAATGTTATCACCAATGTTCGTTTAATCGTATGAATGTTCTTTCTAGTATTTATACTTATAAATTATGCATTTTTTCAGGTTTCTATATATTCTGCTTAACTTGCGTGAACATGTAGCAGCCATCTTTTCTCTTGCTCCAATTTTACAATTTTGATTCTCTCATTATATTAATAATACATAATAATAATACATTTGTTTGGCAACAATATCCAACAGGCCTAACAGTTAAAATGATGAGGTACGAATAAAAAGTAGGATATGTAAAGTTGAATGCAATTGTGACTAGCAAAATATTTAAAAATAGGAGAGAAAGGAGTTAAGAAGGAGAAGTTTTTGCATCAACTTTGTGATAGTTCGTTCTGATGAAAAGGAGATTCCATTGGACAAGGAAGGATCGACTAGGGTACAAATTGTGAAGAGTCCGAGTATCGATGCGGAATTTGCTGTTGTCGGACAGACGAATTTGATTCTGAGTTAGAAGGCGATGGAGGATCTATTGCAGAAGTCGACCGACGGATTTCTTTGCCGTGAATCTCGAGTTTCTTTAGGGTAAAGTCAACTAGATTGAAGCTTGTGGAAAGTCCACACGTCAGTGTTGCGTACAGGGATCACTGACTTTGGTTGAGTGAGGTTGCAGCGGATGGAATGCTTGGAGGAACCAGCGTCCGATGGATGCCTTCAGATGGTCAAGTAGGCTTTTCGAGTTGCCTATTGTTTGTTTAAACAAAAAAGAGATATAGTAGAGCAAATTGTGGCACAGTAATCAATATTTGCATGCGGTAGAATAACAATGAGAATAATAAGGGTATCGGTGAGTCCATATTTGAATTTGAGAATCAGAGGCGAATATTTGAATAAAGAGGCGAATCAGAAGAGACCTCATGCCCCGAAACTAGATAAAAGCCTAGGGATAAAAAGAAGTGTTATGGGTTAAGGGGGATCCAGTTTCGCTTCCAATCAGACGTCTTGCAAAGGAATTTGTTAAAAAAGTGATTGTGAACTGCCTTTTTAAATTCGTGCTGAGTTAGGAGCTTTATATCTGTAGAAAGAGCGTTTACTACACGTGTGGCTTTGAAAAAGTGATAGATTTTGTTAAATATATTGGGAGAGTGGTTAGATTGGATTGAAAATATGCTCTAGCGTGTAGCATAGTGGTGACTTGAGAGAGCGAAGTTTGACAGTGATAGGCTAGATGCGATCTTATGAACGAAAGAGTTGGCTCTTAAGTGACGGGTAAACCATAGTGGAAGAAGGTTAGCCAGGTGTAGGCGTTACATATAATTCTAGCTGTGAGGGTAGACTCGCTTTAAAAATCTAGAAGAAATTTGTTCCATGGTGTACAAGGAGGCTAGAGTGGGAGGGAAATAAAATTCTCCAGCATATGATAAGAAGGGTAGGACGTAGACCTTAAACAATGTGAGTTGGAGTGTTGGATTGTTAATCTTGAAGCAGATTAAACTTGCCCACTTGAAGAGTTTGGAGGTAGTATGTTGAAGATGTAGAGAGAAATATTGCGATTTAATAAAATAGATTCTAAGGTGCTTGGCAGAGTCTATTAATTCAATATCAAGGGAACAATTTGTATCTGAGAGAGAACAAAATGGGTCAGAGGTAAGTTTCATAAAACGAGCCTTATCGGGGTTTAACTTGAGACCGATTCTGCTAAGTTGCGAGTATAACGGGAATAAAAGCTGAGTGATAAGTTGTAAAGGGGAATTAGATGATGTGGGGTTTCTGAATACGATTACTATGTCATCTGCATATTTGAAAAGCTTGAATAGGTTGTCCTCAATCTGCACTTGAGCGAGTGTTAGGTTGAAAAGTATGGGACCAAGTATGCAGCCCTGGGGGAATACAGATCGGATAAGGGCAGACCTCGAGTGACTATTTACGACTTTTACAGTTGTGTAACGGTGTCGTAGATAGTAACTGATAAGATTGAGGACGTTGCCGCTAATACCGCTTCTTAACAAGGCGGATTCAAATGCCAATAACGACAGTGAATCAAAGGCCTTAGAAACATCTAGGAAGAAGAGAGTGCATTCATGAACTTTAGAGATAGAGAAGTAGCAGTGATCAGGAAACTGACTAAGTTGGAAGAAGAAGAGCGGCCATTCTGGAAGCTATGTAGATCTTCCAGGAAATAGAAGTGGTCCTGAGAATTAAGAAAAGGGTATATAAGTTGTATAAGAACTTGTCCAATATTTTAGTGAAAGAAGAGATGGTATTAATTGGGCTGAGATCTTTGAATTAGGAGATTGACGAAGTACCATTTTTTGGGATGGGAGAGATAGTTGAATTAAGCCATTCCGGGGGAAGATAAGTAGTTTCGAAGCATCGGTTTATAATATCGGCAACCGGAGAGAAGAGATTCCAGCCAAGAAGGGCAATCATCCTGACAGAGACACCGTACTGATCAAATTGGTGTTTAGATTTGATGTCTTTGATTGCTTGAACGACGGAGGCCGGAGAAATGTTGAACCAATATAGGTTCTCAGCGTCTCCGTTGTCAAGCCTCTCAGCAAGCCCAGTGGGAATGGAAAAAGTGTCTATAAGATCATTTAAATAATCGTTGGAAGAACCTGGTGTCGTCCGACCGAGAGAAGTTTATGTATGAGGTTTTTAGACATTTGTAGCATTTGGTGCTTGACGACTGCAAAATTGTTCCAAGAGTTAGGTGCTGTGCGGATCCATCTCTTGATGTTGAGCGCCTGTACGTTGATTACCTGTTTCATGTGCTCATCGATACGTCGGAGAGCGAGAGCACGATTAAGTGATGTTGCCCGTAATCTAGAATTGTGTGCATTATAATTTTTCTACTACGAAGTTATTCTAACGACTCAAGAACAATTTGCCAAAAGTAAGTAACCCAACGTGTGCCAGTGATTATAGATTAATCTCCATTATCCCTTCGTTTTTGAAGATAATAGAATAATTGATACTTGATCATTTAGAACGTATGCTGCCGGCTGATTTCGATATATGCCAACATGGCTTTACGCAAGACAGGTCGACAACTACTAATATGCTAATATGTAATTACATTAGATGAGAAAAAGTTAGATGCATTAATTGTATTCAAAGATATCTCAAAAGCTTTTGACTCTATATCTTTTGATGCTATTTTGAATGCGATTAATTTATTGAATATTGATCCGAATATTTTTAGATTACTTAGATACTATTTATATAATCCACGAATGAATATTCAAGTAAACGATTTGATATCTAAATCGAAAAGGGTAACAAGTGGAGTTCCACAGGGATCAAGTTTGGGGCCAATTTTATTTAAAATTGTATTTGCACATTTGGAAACTAAGATCCCTAACGGTCGAGTTTGCAAATTCGCTGATGATTTGAAAATAATCTTTCCAATTGATCGAAATAATGTCGAATTCTCCAAAAATAATGTGACACTAGATTTGTATGATTTAAGTAGATACTTGTTAACACTAGGGCTGAGAATAAACAGTAAAAAGACGAGAGCTTTAAAAATAGGTAACAGAACAGAATTTAATTATGTTTATTTTCATGATGCTGAGATTAATGATGTTTTTGAGATTAAACTTATGCAAGAAATTAAGGATTTAGGCATAACTATTCATTGTACGGCTTCTGCTGAGAGACATATTGAAAGGATAGTAGGCAGTGCCAAGAACAGATGGGCATTAATAAATAGAAATATTATATCGCATGAAATAAAATTTAAAATGTTTATAATATGGATTAGACCGATACTAGAATATGCTGCCGCTACTTGGAATCCTTTAACAAAGGGTTTGTCTAATAAGATAGAAGCTGTATAAAGAAAAGTTGTGAAACAAATTAGTCCTATCTCCTGCACTATATACGCCACTAGATTACAGTTTGTATCACTGCATCCTTTATGGTTTCGGAGAATGTGCTATTGCATAAAAGCTTTCCATTCGAACCAGTGGTCTGGTGCCTATATGAATCCCATAAGAAAGAGTCATGAAATTGGAACTAGATCTGGTCATTTTGCAATATCTCCATCATTGGTGGGGAATGTTGCGAGCAAGCTATTCTCTTTTTCAAAAATTTACAAAATTTACAATCAATTGCCAAAGGGGCTTAGAGAAACGCCTCCAACTAAAATGTCTTTTAAATTTTTATCTACCGAACTAGAAAAAGTGTTTAATCCTGCTGATATTTTTAATTTTGATTATGATAATACTTTCTCATGGTTAAATAAAAGACAGGATTAATTGTTTTTCAGCAACATAATTTCTCGAGATTCTATCTTCAAATTTTGTATTATTAAAACTGAAATGTTATGCATTATATCATCTTGTTAATCAACAATGCACACAATCAATTATTAGTCATGGTTCCCTTTTTTTCTTACAAAATGTTATACTCGAATTATAACTTAAATTTTCCTAATTTTGATGAAGAATCTATCATTGTTTACAGCTGAACTTTCTGATGCTGATAAATTGTACAGTACAACTAATTGCACATATATATGTGATGTGATATCTTTTTATATTGTACATTTTCTAATTTTATTATTTGATGAAACATGTGTGGTTTGAATCCAAATAAAGATATTCTATTCTATTCTCTTCTATTCTTCACGCAATCGCTCCCCGCTGATGTCAACGACACAACAGAAGGGACAATACCCAGTCAACCAGAGGTGGTCGCAAGTGTCTAGTAGTATTTCTAGACACTGCATCACTAATGTGGAGGAAGATATTTCCTCCGACAAAATTAAAGTGACTAATTGATAACTTTAAATCACCTTGGCAGATTGAAACGAATTTTATTTAAAAAGTATTTATTCATTTATTTTCCAGAATTTTCTTTGTTTAAATACTTGACTGTATAAATACTTTGAATTGAGCGCAATTTCAGTTTTCGAGCATTCTGTACGTGACTGGCTGTAACTTGCTCGGCCTGCTGCATTTATTTCATTTTCTCAATTTAACGGTTATCTTGATTTACACAATATATTCCTGCTAACACAGTCTTATATTTTTTACTTCCGCATATATTGGGGACGTTCTGGAACAGGTAATTTAATAATTCTGTTTTTCACGTCTATTTCTTTCCAGATTATTTGTTCGGGTGTTTTCTAGCTTGAAAAGTTTCAAATTTCGACTGCCTAACATTAAACATCAAATTAATAATTAAATACGAGCGACATAACAGCTCATCTTAAGTTTGAGGACACTAGCAAGTTAGCTCAAGAAATGGCAGGTATGAATTTAACAGATATGAATCAAAGTACAAGCATTTCAGATTCTATTATACATTTAAAGGCTGATCATGATCTAGCATCTATGGAGTTCTCAGACACTAATAGGTTAAGAGCCTCTACACTAACTAACTTTCTCGGTTTTTGCCTGAGAATGCAATACCGGTCCTAACAAAGGCCCACATTAGTACTTATCTCAACCATCTTGACACCTAACTAATTTTGTGACGTGATACGGCATTTACTTGAAGCCAGGGCGTTTTAAAAATATTATTATTAATTCTTATTGTTACAAAACTTTTAAATTTTATGTCCTACTATTTTTCTGTATAATCAATAACATAAGAATATTATATACAACATTTATTTGCATTTTTATTTACTTTTACATTTTTAACTTCAAAAAAGATTTACAGTATTTTCTTTTAAGAAATATAAAGTAATTGCAATATTCTTTTGATCTAACATTTTCAATTATCGCCACATTTTAGTATAAACAAATAATATGCTAAGGCGACTATTGCGATCTAGGGTATCTTATGAATTTCTAAGATCATTTGCAACTAAGCAGCGAAATATCCCTAAGACCTTTTCTAATAAGGACTATAGAAATGTCAGATTTACTGAAAGCAATTTGATTTCAGCTAAACGTCCAGCTATAGATCTTATAAATGATGTTCCGCCAAAAGCCTGCAAGGAAAGAATAGTTTTTTGTGATGGTGGGGACCCTTCTCTTGGTCATCCGAAGGTTTACATAAATTTGGTAAATATTAATATTTTGAAATATGCTTTACTTTTTTGTGTTCTGCGTCTTTCATACTTGATGTCCTTGCTAAATTCTGATTCGCTATTATTACAGGCCATAATACATGGCTCTTTCTGACCTAAGGACAGGACCACTCCCAAAGATTAGTGTTTTCGGAATGCTCTATAACGGTTGATATGTCAAACATCAGTTTAACCCGCTAAGCTACCTTAGGATTCGTGGGGAAATACTCAACATGCTCGTACTTGTGTAAAGTTTCTTGTAATGTGTAACCTGCTGAGTACATAAAAAACGCCAAATCCGTACATGTTGGAATAAACCCACCCAATACTAGCTGATTTATATTCACTAGCCTCGTTATATTTGAAACTGACATCTATGTCAATACAAGAAACATTCCCCGATGTAGAGGCCCTTTCCCTATTGACTGACGAGGACTCAAAACATGCCAAGCCCATATCAATCTTGGTTTTTCTGTTGGAGTCTGGTGTTTTCTGATTGATATATGAGTTGGATTTTAATGGTTTAATATTTTTATCCAAATCTATCCAGCTCGTACTCATCAGTGTCCCCAAATTTCTGATTAGCTTCCATGTTAAAAAAAGTATGTGTGCTTAATTAAGTAATAGACAGTATTACTATGTACTTTAGTCGCATCAATGCACACCGGACGTTTGATCTATAAAGAGATTCATAATTATTAATAGGATAATTACATTATCTGTCCCTTACCGTTACCAATGTATTCGCATGTTTACCGCCTTGAAATTGTGCTGGAATAAGAGTTTTTTCTTTGCGGGTAGTGCGTCAAAACACGTGTGACTTTGAATAAGATATAAACTGTGTTAAAGATGTTAATTGCGCATGGTGGGGAAATGGATAGTGTGTATAATTCGACAGGAATTCAAATTGAGACCCTGTGATTGAAAGCGATAATTCGAAAGTGTAAGCTGAACTATAGACGTAGGAGATTTGTAAATTTAAGGTACAATCGATAGTTCTGACTATGACAGGAGATGTGCTTCAGAAACTGTTAAGCGTTCTGATCAATGGCATATGTGAAGGCCGAGGTGAGAGCACAATAAAATTCACTGGCATAGAATTGATAAAATTTATATGCATAAAAGGTAACAATGGATAAGTTGCTGCAAACATTGAAAGACTTAAATTTGTACGTAGTTAACTCATAAAGGAGTTATGGTTTATACACTGTGTTAGTTGTTCGTGTAGTGTTGGAATGGGATGTTCGGATTTTGAAAAGGCTACCGGCATGTATATCGAAATATCAGTTGATAAATGTAAAGAATTTTTGGTCAGTCTGTAATATCTTTTTGTAAAAATGAAATAATCACAAAACAACGAGCCTTTATCTATTTGCTTATAAATCTTACAAATAAGTTTTTAGTTAAAAATTTTTCCAAGAAATTCTGAACTCTTACCTCCTGGCTTAATTATATGACCAATATATTTTAATTTTTTTATTTCTTTTATGTAGACTTTCATAGCCTTTTCTTTTTGGCATCGACATTTTTTCATTCCCTGACCAATTGTACATACAGAAAAGATGTTTTCTCATGAACATCTAAACTCGAAACGGGTTGTTTTTTCAAATTATATTACTAGCCCAAGATTCAAGGTTCCATTCCTGGCGTGGTCGTCATTTAAAACCCCTTTCTATCGACTAAGAAGGTTCAATGGTGATATTATATCTACGTAGTAATATAAATTCGGTAAAATATAACTTAGATAATATGAGAGAGTTTGAGAGAGAGCAAGACTTAACTCAAGGCATTCAGTAACTAGCCAAATATGTGTGCATAAGTAGGTCAATGTATATATTTATATGTAATTGTAATTGTGAAATAAATCATGTGTGGAATGAAACATTTATTATAAATCAGGTATGTACAAACGGTTAAAAAAGACCGTTTTCTTTATGCCAGAACTCAACTGGAGCTTCTTTACGTTTTACAAAAAGTCAACAATCTTCCTAAATTGAGAGAACCTATGCAAATTAAGTTTTCCTGGGAGGTAAAGTGAGGCGAAGTCGGACGAAGGCGGTTGGGGAGATTGAAAGTTTTGAAAGCTGGATGGGGTCGGTTGTATGGTGCTCGGATCGCTGGTCAGATTGAAAATCACTCATGAAGTGTCAGTGTCTCTACGAGACGAAAGTAACGCTGTTGATGGCGTTGGTAAGGTTGCGAGAATTGGTTATAGCAGCAAATGACGTTGAGCTCGGTTAACTATTGAGCTGCTAGGTTTTGTCGCAGCTAGGACTGAAGGAATCGCTTTATTTACCTTTGAGGACAGTTTAGAGGCCTCTATATAAGTTGAAATCGTACCTGTAAGAGATTATTTTACATTTATCACCCTTCGGTTTGTTGCGATTTCACAGGTTTTTGCTTATACTTAATATTATTTGATGTAAAGAACTTATTATATGTATAATTATTTATTTGATTTTTATTTCTGTAGAACTGGTAAATTTTTAATTAGTCGTGTGCCGCGTTTTAAAACATACTCCTGAATCGCTGACTTTATTGATGCTGCACGACTTTTTTAAATCAATATCTATTTCTCACTTTCGATATTTGTACTACGCTGCACGAATGTAATTTTGCGAAATTGGAAAGATTTTTAGAGATGGCAATTACTTTTAGGCGTTCAACTTCGGGATGTGTATACATAAAGGTTTTCATTAGCCATTGTCTAATATTAAAAATGCAATTTATTTATTAAATCAGTTTCATCGTTATTGAGCACTTACTGCTAGTAGCCACAATCGACACAGATCCCGGTAGCATCTGATTTAGTGCCATGAAACTGCTCCCCTATGCAACCGAAACCGTGCACTTTTATGCAACCTTGAGTTTTATATTAAGCTTTGTATAGGGGGCGTTTATGTTGATGCACCAATAGAAATCGGCATCCAAGCGGTCTTTACAACACTGGTATATTTATGAATTATCACAAATGTATCATTTAAGCATCATTGTCGCGCTGGCATAATTATGTTTATTGATAGAACATAGGATTAAAAATGACTATAATTTGTCGCCAATATTAGTTTTATGACAGTTTCTGATTGTCTAATCTTGATTAGCTATGTTAACGTGTCTGCATCTATTGTCGCATGATAAGACATTTAGCAAAATTGATGTTTTACAATCAGGATGGATACATTTATTAATCAACTTACCTGGCCAAGTATTACATTTAATATTGTTTTATCGCAAATCAAGCGAATAATTAATAAATAGAGCGTAAAGTGAACATACGAATAATTCTTTACATTTCCAGGTAAACAACATTTATTTGGCCTTGATTGATAGGTTCTTACTTACCTCCTCATGCCAAAGCTGTCCATTAACTGAAAATGACGTTGGAACCAGATTTTCTGAATTTTCGGGACTTCATTTCTAGTCCTATCTTTAGGGCATGCACCATACTCTTTGAAAAAAACAACGTGGCAAATGTAGTATCCTCATTCAAGACAGATCTATTTATATTTATTTTACTTCCTTAAGTATTTTTTATTGTCTGCCCTAATATCCATTCTTAGTACCTATTCTCTTATACTAAAATGTATACACGAACATATCTAAATCACCCCAACGCACACAACCTATACAAACATATGTTTACTCTAATCTAAAGTGACGTTTATAGAATAAGTGTAAGAAAACCATATGGAATGACATACACATTTATCCGTGATGTATGGATACTTTTAATTACTTCCCCGATGCGTACAAGGATCAACAAAATAGTTTCTTTTGATCCAGTAAATTCCCGGTTGACCTAATCTCTTTCTATATGCAATAGCGAGAGATTAGTAAAGCTGTTGCAAAGAATATAGTATTATTCTTTCGTTTGCACAAGACCGAATACGGAGCCTACATTAAGGAATGGTATACCATCCAAATATACATAATCGTATCCTGTATCAATTTAATTTTTCATTGAAGTGACTGTGTCCAAACAATTTATATATCTATGTATATATAAAATTATATGTTAGCAACAAGGGGGTGATTCACATTTTGTAAATAATGTATCACCAATAAGTATATTTATTTATTATTTAATTATCTATATTTATTTATACCGTCTCACATATAAATATCCATTTATATATACGTTTGCACAATATATATTATGCAAATATATAGATAATCATATAAGCAATCATCAATGTGTGCCTGAAAATGTAAAGGATTCAAGATTTTGCTGACCTACGAGTGTTGTCAATTGTTCCGCTCAAGAAAAAGGCGGAATATTTACAAAAGTTAAGGACAACGCTGCGCAGGGTAAACCAATATTCAAGTACTAATAATTCATTATAGAAAGCACTGTGATCAACCTATGAATCCGTGTCAAAATATAAAAAATAGACTAAGAACACAGCTTTGATCGGGTGTGTAGAAGGATAACATTAATTTCTCAGATTCTACAAGTCTAACTCCGCATAACTATTTATAAATTAAAGCGTTTATTGCACACAATGTAGATGGTTTTATCAGGAAAAATAGCTCCTTTTGATAAATTTTCGTCCTAAATCATTTTTTTTAAACCTTAACATAGGATCAACCGGGTAATCATGCTTGCGGCTACTGTGGTTTACGCTACTTTTATGACGGACACCATTAGTCGAATCTTAAATTAAACCAAATCGACTGACCGTATGCGAATGGATAACCATCAATGGCTTAGTTATTGTCCAATGTGAAATTGCTAACATATATCTTTCAGTTTTAATAAATTGTATTTAGTAATTTGGTCTTATTTTTACAAGGCATGTGAATTATGCCGCTTCATTTTAGCGCTTTTTTGGCGCATTTGCAGATTGTTTAAGTATGTTGTGATTAGGAATTTAATTAGCTTAATTTTTGACTGTAAAACTTGTGTAGGAAATTATTGTAAGTGCACAAATAAGATTAATTCACGGTTGGATATGGAATAATGAATCGGTAATATTTTTTCATTAATAAAACTGGTTTACTGAGTACAGATAAATACGCATTAGTGTTATGCAACAAACTGCATCCGGCTTAAAGCTTCTACGTTAACATTAGTTTGCGAAAATGAATATTGGGAAGCGTGTGCAAAGTCCAATCTTAACAACGTAACTGTCATATCAGAAAAGAAGAATTGATACGGATGGCGTATACTGGTTTGTCTTCATCGCTATTTGTCAAATACCATACGTCTTTGGTGGCTCGCCGGATGCTTTAATAAATTGCGAATCACTTGCACTCAACATATCCAATGACTATGAATGCAGCAAAATTGAACTATTTAATCATGTATTCGAGTCAGTTGGGATGACTCCGCTTAACGGAGGTTTCAGCAATATATGTCTTGCACATTTCTTTAGAAAGCATTTTGAAAATTTGTTTGTTGTGCGATTTCTTGCATATCAATTGCATTAATTTGTTGTTCGTTTCCGTTTCTGACAAAAACATTTGTGCTTTTCGGATTTTCGATCAGACTAGATTTGGTGTAGCCCTTCTCGCTGGCGGAGTTTGCGTTAATTGGTGTGTGATTTGAACAGTTACTGATGCTTTACTTATTTTTACTGCAGTCCGGCCTAAACTAACTACCCACACAAGTTATTAGTGGTCTGAGTCCAACTTATCTCGAGTCGAATACTTGACATGTGTCCATCCGTGTAGATTTATGCGTAAGTCCTTTGTGTTAATGAACCCGGAGTTGACTTATATTTGCTTGGTTGCTGAGTAATTATCAGTGATGTAGCTTATTCTCGATGCTAGAGGGTTTCACCTGCATTTTCTCAGTCTCAATTAAACTAAGGAATGTGGAAACTACGATGCAATCTCACCGCAATAAGTGCGGAGGCCTGGCTTAGATGTAAGAATGATATGAAATTTTCGCTGATTTTTTCTGTGCGGACAGCCTTATATTTCAGCATTTCAACTTGAAGTATGTCATTTTGGAAAATCTCGTTTTATTTGGCTTGGTAATTGCGTTTGATTACTTGACATTTTAGGTGCCGTGGTAGTTCTAATTAGGCTACTGTTGACTGTTAATGTACAATCTTTAGATACTGTTTGTTGCAGAGAAACAATATATGTGCAGTTATGTGTTGGATGTTTCGCACCTAGTAACAAATAAGTTCCAATTAGACCAGAAAGATAAACCAAAGTCAAAACGAACGGAAGGTGTAATCTCATGTGCATTCATTTAGTGCTTACTGAAGACTCATCTGTAAGTGCCTGTATTAAGCCCTATATTTTTGTGTGAAGAATGTGGGAAATTGGACGGTAAATCTCCTATACGAATGTGTAAACCTGCAGAAGTGGAGCTAACTTCTTATAAAGTTTTCGTCAGTGCTCCTTTAAAGCCAATATATAACATATATACCGAGCCTGTAAAGGTACTATTACAATTTTTGTTGTGTCAGTACCTGATATCAACACAGGTTGATAGTCTCATATTATCAAGACAATGCATTTCATGGTAAGTTCACCCAAGTTAAGAATTACAACTATTTCTGAACACTTATTACTCCAGCAAATCGTTACACTCTGGCTTTGATCGTTATCAGTTTTCACTTTTCGCTTTAATTCTGACATCGTTCAATGAAATATATAACAGATAGATACTTTTTTAAGCTGAGAACTAATATGTATGCAATTGTGTAATAGGTGTTGCACACCTAGCAACAAATTATTTCCAATATGACCGGAAGTATAAATCAAATTCGGCATGAACGGAAGATACAATCTCATGTGCACATTCGTTTTGTGCTTGCGTACCTTAAAATCAATTGAGTTGATATCATTTACCGACTCGGAAACAATAGTTTTGGTACTAAGTATTTTTGTGGAAAACCATAGTGTTGGAAGCAGGTACTGACATAACAAACAGTTTTTGTAACCTTTACGACAGTCACACCACCGAGAATAAATGCGCTCCATGAAAGCTCGTGGCGGTTACTCAAGCAACGCAAATAATGACAGAGACTCGCGTGTTAGTGCTATCCTTATCTACGTTCAGAGCTCCTATGATTTACGTAACGATATAGGATGATTCGCTTCGACTGACGTCTCATTTTTGGAAATTGAACGCTGTGACTTTATTCCATGCCTGACCTTCGCTATCTTTTACTGCAAACAACGAGTGTAATAGTGTTTTCTGAATTTGAACTAAAGAAGGGCTGTTGGCAAATTGGCGTCTGGCTCGAAGAACGCTGGAATGTAGCGATGTAGGCAATCCGAGACCATTTACAATATACTTTGGTAACACTAAATCTAAAGAACGCACTTTAAGTGCTTAAAATCATGATGGATTTTTTATGTCAGATTTACTATGTACGTCAGCATTAGTTAACGATGTAATTATTTTTAGCTATCATAGAACAAAATATTGCGCGCTTGGATGCAAATGATGCTTAAAGCGATTATAAGTGGTATAGTTTGATTGGATAGTGCAGAATATAGCCATTCGGTTTCGGCAGCTAATTGTTCGCCATTAAATTTAAACTTAAAACTGATCAAGGATTATCTGGTGCCCGACATTAAAGAAACAATTGCGACGGATTATTATAATGATGAATTTTTATAGGTCATACATCATACGAATGCCCGTTACTCAACAACTCTTGTCCATGCTAATTTGTGCTAAAATACCGTTTCAATATACGTTGGATGGCCAAACAGCTTTTATTCTATGTATTATTTGCTAAAGGCCACTATCTTGATGTTATTGCTAGGATGCATGCAAATTAGAACAGCTGTCTATGACGTAGACTTAAGAACACTATTAAAAGCTGAGTCGTACCCTCACGAAAGCGGAGCAAAACTGTGCCGCCACCAAAAATATAACTAATTACAGTAGAATAGATCCTGCGCAAGTTTTATATTTTGTCATAGTTGGCCATATAGAGATCTTTACCGATCACAAAGCACTTGCTCATTGGAGGTCACTAGGTATTGAGATGAAGCGAGTACGTCGGGCTATTGAAAAGCTCGATGGAAATGACGTAACGATACACCGTCATGTAATTGTCGAGAATGCTGAAGCCGACGCCCCCAGCAGATTAGCCTTTGTTCAGCTATTACACTTGTCAATGTCTCTGAAGAACATGGCATCGATTTCACATGCCAAAAAATAGCCAGCCAGCATCAAACCGGCAAAACGATGTCTAAATGAAATATAGAAATTCGTCAAAATAGTCATTGCGCTTTGATCCACAAAAATTGACTACTGGTGCGGAAAAAATGACAAACGATACAGTAGTTTTTTTTGATGTCCATGCAAAATGAATTGACTGATTTTGAAAATAGATGTGACGTCTCATTCCAGGCGTCTCGTTGAAACATGGCAGTCGTGATTTTATTGGTCGGCATGGCACCAATATCGGTGCTGTAAATCACATAAAAGAGAATAGTTCAACCACATTGCTTTCAATGCGAAAGAAAGAAATCAGCATTTTGTGTATCGACTTGGTGGTCCCGCTGCCTGTGAGGTGTGGCGGGCTCACTTTGTAGTCAAGTCAGTACATTTAATAAGTACCAGAAAGAAGAAAATTAATAAATCATTGAAAATCCGTAGCTCAATGGATTCGGTACATCACAGGTTGTTGATACCGACCAGAGTGTAAAGATTGATTCGATGAAATTTAAAATGCGTCATAATAAACGTTCCCAAGCTGCACCGAGTTCTAAGAATAACTCTACGGTGATAGAGATTCTGTGGTATTTATACGAGACCCATAATTTATAGCGGGGCAAATTTCATGTACAGAACGGTCCATGCGACTTGCATTCTCACCAGCTACATGTTTTGTTCCGGCAACCATGGTATATTAAGTTTATTTACGTCTTCGGGGCGAATCCTTTCTCTCAGGGCCGCAAGCTTACTACTAGATAGAAAATATTGAAGAGCACTTACAACAGCTAACTCGGTCCATGTGGACGAACCAGCGATAAGGAAATATCAATCGACCTAAATCCATCTGCATACGTTCTGTTTACTACGTCATGACGGATAAAATCGAACACATGTTTCTAAAGACTGTTAATGACTGTACGTATCATGTGGCTGACACTGAGTACCATGCCATTTTCATCGACATTTCCGACGAAGACTGGCACTGTCGCAATCGAATGACTACATATCCTGCAGCAGGGTGGCGCACTGGTTAGAACAGCAGATTCCAAAGTATACGTGACTAGTTTCGAGCATTGTCCGCGGCAAATTCTGGATAATACGTGAAGTGAACACAATAACAACGAAACTAGTCTACTGGATGAATTGCCTTATCAACTTTATACTATTATTAGTTTATACTGACAAATGCACGTATATGATGGGACTGGTGTTTATGCCAAGATCACAATTTTGATTTGAATCATTTTTATCACCGCCCGCGTAATCAATATTCATTTGACTAAGCACGGTATCAAGAACGCTTCAGAGAGGGAAGGGAGATATTATATTGCCTAGAAGGCGCGAATGACTATTTAGGGTTGAGTAAAATGACGGAGAGATTGAAACAGCAAAGGACACAAAAGAGTAATGTATACAGCGAGCGAGCATCAGAAAAGAATTACAAATAATAATTTAAATTTGATTTACTATAGGGTACACTTTATGAGAGCAAACCCTTATTATGTGTAAATAAAAAACATTGTCACAAATTGCATTTTTGGTTTTGTTTCTTCTGTCGAAGAGTTAGTACGGATGTTAGATCGCAAAATAAATATTCTGACAGTGGAAATCGCAACCATTACTGTTCGTCCAGATGACGTTTTAATTATGAACACGAATGTAAATAGAATGAAGAATCCAATATCGCTCGTGTTTACTTTGTGCTCGCAAACTTGATTTAAAGAATTGTTACCACCAAGTATTATATCAACTATCTAGCGATTTTGCACTAATAAAGCAAAGATAATTGGTGTAGCCTAAATACTCTACGTGCAACTTTGGCGGGCACAATTATTATCATCGATAGGTTGACTCATCGTGTGCGGTATTCAGCTTCTTTATTAACTTCTTTTGGTATTTTGCCGGATATCCGTTACTGTCCGTTCTTTTAAAATTAAATAGATCATAATTCATGAAGTGTATGCTTCTTTACAGGAATTTAAAATAATTATTTAAAAAAAGAGTTTTAGCTTAACTAGTCCATTAAAAAAAATTTTTCGCGTCACTAATTCCCATTGACTGAGAAAATGCATTCTTTTCTGTTTATTTAAATACATTCTGTACATTGTTTATTCCCTTCTGTAATTTTACATATTGTACTGATAGTTTTATATACAAACTACTCTCTCCCTCTCTCTCTCTCTCTCTCTCTCTCTCATTATATCTATATATATATATATATATATATATATATTGATAGTTTCTAATTTCACCATTTTTAAAAATGTAAGAACAAAACAACGTACTCCATGGAATAACATTTATTAATAAATCTTATTTCTACCAGTATCTACAGCCATTGTTCTGGATTCGTTAGTATATTCGTTCATCCAATCCCACTGTACATGTGTTGTAACCAATCTCCTCTTCGTTATGCTGGCCTTTGCTTTGCGCAATTTAGACCACTGCTTTTGCGCAATTTAGACCACTCCTTTTGCGTAACGTCATTTGGTGTGTCATCGCTTTCATTGTAATTGCGTCCGTAATTGATGTATGTGTCGTATTTTGCGAAGCGTTGGCTATTTTTAAAGGCATGTCGGTTATGTCTTTGTTCCAGTCCAATTTAATTTCTTTTTGAATTATTTTCTGCACTCTTTACTAGCATTCCAGTAAATAAAACTATAAATATCCTTTGTGAATATATACGATCATCAGGAGTGGAAACACTGATAGAAGTGGACGACATGAGAGAACTACTTCTATTATGCACATCCAACGTACAATTCGTATTCCAAGGAGTCTTCTACAGACAAATTGACGGCATAGGTATGGGTAGTCCTCTTGGACCAGTATTGGCAGACATATACATGCACCATTTAGAAACAACTGGTTTAAAACCATTTATCAATGGAGCTCATTTTACGTGCGCTACGTTGACGATACTTTCATGATCGTTGAAAAGGATGAAGATACAAATTCACTGCTACATCACATAAACAAGGTAGACCAGGCAATCAAGTTTACAATAGAAGAAAAAGACGGATATTTATCCTTCCTAGATGTAGGAATAACGAGAGATGAAGAAGGTACTCTCTCAAGGTCAGTTCACAAGAAATCAAGCTGAACTGGACAATATGTCCATTATATGAGTAGTGTGCCAAGGGCGTACAAAAGAAACCTAATAATGAATTTGGGCACACGAATACGCAGGATTTGTTCACCGGACAACATTGAAGTAGAGCTAAATTTGCTTCGCGAAGCGTTGAGAAATAATGGCTATCCGGACTGGTTCATTGAATACAACTTGAGGCAACGCAACAAAATCGTGGCCAATTTGGAAGAAAATCAAACTCCCCAGATAGTAACGCTTAGTGTTCCCTTTGGAGGTGATCTTCCAGCGGAAATCTTCAAACGAAAAGTAATTCGAGCGACAAAAGCACAGTTTCCATCAATACAGGTGAGAGTGGTGTTCAACACAACAAAACTGATGCGCACGAATGAAAAAGATAGCCTC
Organism: Eudiplozoon nipponicum; assembly: GCA_029291075.1. NCBI lineage: Eukaryota > Metazoa > Platyhelminthes > Monogenea > Mazocraeidea > Diplozoidae > Eudiplozoon > Eudiplozoon nipponicum. Next base: position 56,663 of record JAQBSW010003025.1, read on the forward strand.
TCTGTGACGTCAACACCTTTGTCTGTATACAAATTTCAATGTACCTGCAACGCTCAGTACATCGGCAGATCAAAAAAGAGGCTCGAAACTAGAATAAATCAGCATCTCCCTCAAAAACTATTAAAGAGGGGTGCAGCTCCTGCACAAAAATCAGCAATTTGCGAACATGTACTACTCACAGGTCATGCTGTTAGTAGTAACAATTTTTCAGTTCTCTACAAGGCAAAAACAGAGAAAATGCTTCTGGCTTTTGAAGCTATTGCAATTAATAAGCTGAAGCCCTGCTTAAACGTGCAGAAAATAATTCAAAAAGAAATTAAATTGGACTGGAACAAAGACATAACCGACATGCCTTTAAAAATAGCCAACGCTTCGCAAAATACGACACATACATCAATTACGGACGCAATTACAATGAAAGCGATGACACACCAAATGACGTTACGCAAAAGGAGTGGTCTAAATTGCACAAAAGTAGTGGTCTAAATTGCGCAAAGCAAAGGCCAGCATAACGAAGAGGAGATTGGTTACAACACATGTACAGTGGGATTGGATGAACGAATATACTAACGAATCCAGAACAATGGCTGTAGATACTGGTAGAAATAAGATTTATTAATAAATGTTATTCCATGGAGTACGTTGTTTTGTTCTTTATATATATATATATATATATATATATATATATATATTTAAATCAAGAAATGGTGTTTTAAAGCATATAAACATTTTAAAGCAGGATACCACAAAGATTAAAAGGAGCTACTTCTTTCGCTATAGCTTAAATGGACTGCAAAATCTGGAATTGAATAAATATATTACATAACAACGGTGAGGGAGCAACAAAAACACGCTGGGTTACACAGCGACACTCAAAAAAAAACAAAAAAAACGCACACAAACAATTCACCAGTGTATATCCAAATCATTTTCGACTTTTTGTTTATTTTGCCGAGTTTTAAGGGTGTTGCATACACTAGAATCTGGCTTGCGGAATTCTTTTACGTTTTGCCTTGAAGCACACGCTGGAATCCGCCGGCTTTCGTCTGATTTTCGTAAACAATACGTTCAGCCACTGGAAACATCTTGCTGTGTGCTAGTCCGGTCTACATAGCGCATCGAGCAGCTTTGACGTTTGTATAGGTAAACAGTGTTGGATTGTTTGATTAAAGAGAGCTCATTCTACGCTGTATAAACAAGCACTCGTTGTGTGATAGGCAGCCGAGAAGTCAAGAATTTTAAATTCTTTAAACATATGATGTTTCCCCCTTTAAAAGGCTTACTGACATTTATCGTTTTGTGTTTGTGCACAGGTTCATTGCTGTTTTGTCATTTTTTATAATTTATGTTTGCTTCAATAAGACATTTCACATACACGTTCTGAAATTAAACTGTATGGAGCACTGCCATTTATTATCATTGAAACACTCCAGAAAAGATATTACTTGTTCTATAGGATAATTAGCGTATCAAATTTTTCTTTTTGGAAATTGAGAGCGCGCTGTGGTAATGGTTGAGCTGTCCAGAGCAATTTTTCTTACATAACTTTTCCTTTTGAGACTGCCATCTTCCTGTCTGAAATGCAATAAAATCAAGGAAAGGCAGTGCGCTAGACTGAAGGATTTCGTGCTCGTAAGTGAACTGAATGCGGTGGTCCACATTGCTAAATTCTTCAAGCGTGTTATTTGTGCTATGGTGTGTCGATCTTTGAGATTATTAATCTTAATGTCAGAGAGTTGCTCTGTCCAGTTACTTTGTGTACCTTCGGCATACCTTACATTTTGTGTTTGTTCCGACTGATATCCTTTTTTGTGAGAAAAAGCACGACTGTATCGATTTCATTAATTATTCATTCATTTACAACCTCGGCAGTTTCTGATTTGTATTTATTTTTTCGGTTTGGATTAAATTTCTGTTCATCAGCAAGAACATTGCTCATTTGATTAATTTAATCATTGATGTCCATAAGTACGATACCTGCCAGGTTGTTTTGAGTAGGAGGAAAAATAACCTTCTTGTGACATTCATGATGTACTGTATTCATATATATTCTCCAGAGCAGATTTTATTCGTATTTCTATCTGGTTCTTTTATTTTAGCAAAATGATACTTATTTATTTTTTTGATAGCAACAGACTCGAAAAGTTGAGAGTGAACGCGTTAGGGTTGGTCATTATGAAATAAATATTTGTGTAGTTTCTTATTTTCCCTGTCGACAGCCTTAATCAACAAGTGATTAACAGCCATGTAGGACGCACACATGCACAAGCATTTCACTAGTTTTTTTCGAATCATGTGTGTAATTCTCCTTTTATTTAATCGCGTATGAAGGAATTTTCAACTGATAGCCTCTGCTATGCATAATGCTTTTTCATTTCTTGCTTTGAAAAACACATGAAAATCTGCCGGGTTTGGAGTGTGACATCTATGAAGTACGTGCTCAACTGCTGTGGTAACATTCTATAACTTGTTTAGTTTAAAGTGCTCTTGGATTTGTATTTTATAATAAGGCATTTGTATAAATAAATGATGGATTATAAGAATGCAGGGCGCTTATCCCTGGCATTAATATTTAGCATGCGTTTTGTGTACAAGAAATCATCAGTTGTACTAGGTGCGCAAAACAAATTTAATTCTTAATTTATTTGAACGTTCGAATTACTGCAAAGTAGTGAGATTTCTCCTAATTGGATATCTTAATGATGTACCCGGGTTAAACAACGACAAAATCGTCCTTCGTGACGAGTCAATTTTTATGTTTTATTTAATACGGTTGAGGATGTGAGTATAGTGAGGTCAGTTATGAGGAAAATTGGTTTACGTTTATTTGATTATCAACGATGGGCCGCGAATGATAAAACTCCATGAGTCATGGTGATTAAGGTGTCCGTGACATTTAGACAGGAATTCAGTCTTGAAGTTAAAATTTGTGGTCGCTTATGTAAAAGACACAAAATTGTTAGGCCTAGGGTCTTACAGATAGAGCCATAGGAATAGATACGGGGTTCTGGAACATGCAGGTATTAGTGCCAAAATAGAGAGTTTTCTTAATGTAACCACACGTGGTTTATTTATAGGTACTAAGATTTTGAAGCATATCAGTGTTTCACTCCATATAGTCTAGGGCGTCTTGGCGTGCAGACATAAGTGCAATACTAACTTTAGTTGCTGGGACCCTTAACCGTCCCGCTCAGGGCTCAGCCATTGGTGGAACAGGTGTTGTAGAACAATTTTGGCGTCTGCGTGGAGGTAAGTCTGAACTGAGTTGGTCTGATGGAATAAGTTTGGTAAACTATATTCTTTTAGTGTTAATTGCTATGCGCTATCGGTGTAGAGCACAGTTAAACTGAATCGTGTGCACTATACAAATCTAAGTTTAGATCCATGTGTGTCGAAATTTTATTAGCTTACCACGTGTATGAAGTAAACATTATACTAAAGTCGATTGACTCATAAGGTTCAGACAAGTTATTTGGGTCGAACTAATACCACACATGATGTTTGCGGGCCAAATGATAGCACTCGTAGGTCGGTAAAATCTAGGTTCCTTTACATTTTCAAGTACAAAGCTTGTTTTTTAATTACGTTATTGGTTCTCACTGCTCCCGTGACTTAAGCCGTTCTTACACTGCTTGTCCGGAAATGTTTTTAAGTACCGAAATATTGGGAAAATATGTTTTCAAAAAAACTTTTGGACAAGAAGGATAAGGAAGGTTTCAGATTCACGAGACCAGTGAGTGCCCATAAAAAAAGAACAAAATGTGCAGCTGGGAATGCTAAGGAATCAAGATTTTATTGACTTAAGAGTGCTGTCAATTGCCCCGCAACCATCACTTTTGGTATCAGCTCGAACGATGAAAGCACTACAAAAGATCCAATTCATTTAAAGGAATATATCAAGTCATTTGGCAGCACAACTAATAATAAGATTACACACACACACACACACACATTTCAGCATCTTTTCACTTCTAATTGTAATTAGTAATTTCATGCATGTCGAACAATACCAGGTTATTTGTAAGTATCCAGTGAACATTTCATTGCATATCTAGACCCGTATCAACTTACAAACATATTTATCGATAGATCAACTATTTCCGACTAGTTAGATAAGAAAGTTTGTTGATGCTTTTTTCCTAGAGTACGTTGAATTCGGTATCCGCAAATTAATTGAAAATCTGGGACTAATCAGAAATAAAAAATAAGTTTAAAATGAGTGAGTATGAATTAGCGAAGGAGAGAAAAGTAAAGTTAAAATAATTGCGAAAAAGCCTCATGCATAAATTGATAATTCAGATCATTTTTAGATGAATGGTAAGGCACTGTACATAAAATTAAACACAGGTTAAATATAACATTTTAAAATTAGAAATGGTAACATATTGACGAATTAAACGTAATTGAAAAAATAATGTCGTATATATTCGCTGTTCTATCACAATTTTTAACCTTTACTCTGAATATTGAATTCCTCCGATTAATCCGGCATTTTTACTGCTAATGGCTAATGTCTTATTGAATATTGAGCCTGGTGATTTTTAAACCCATGTTACATTCACAATGTTATTTCTCAATTTAATTTTAGTTAGCTCTATTATTTACCTGGTCAGTCTTCTGCGGTTACTTATGGAGTTATGTTTACAGCCTTCCCAATTTATTTGATGGCCAGATTCCTGTGAGTGCCTGGCTAGGTAAGCTTTCTGGGTGTTACAATATTTACATACTGTTTTATGTTCTCTATTTCTACCCGTAATTTGACGCACAATTTTGCTTACATCAGATTAAGGTATTCTCAAATTATTCCATATACCCATGACGTATTCAAGGGTTCTATTCTGTCCTTTTGATTTGGTAGTTTACTGACTAAGATGAGTGTTTCAATACAGTTCGACAATTACATTTTACTCATAGCATTCTTATTTTCCGACTCAATTTCGAATTTTATATTACCAACGTCCTACGGTAATTTTGTGGTTTCTTTTGCTCTACATGTGTTGAATTTCCCTATTACTCCCTTCATTGTCCTACCTATTAATTTATGTGGGCAGCCATTTTAATTGAGTATATCCCTGTTTTCTAAATTCACCTTTTCTCTATTTCAAATCAGCCATTATAAATTATTATGTCATAGATTTCAAAATACCTATTTTGATACCATATGGGTGTATGGAGTAAAAATAAATTAGGTTACGCGAATAGGCATTTTTCCTATGGACATCATTTTCAAATATGTCCCATATCCGCCTCCATTCAACATCATGGAATGCTTACTTCCTCATGTTTCCAATTCCTACGTGAATTTTAGATCAACTTTCTCATTTGCTGAATTAAGGAAGTTTAACAATTCATCATTACCATGTTGCTTAATTATAAAACAATCCTCAAGGAATATTACTAGAAATTTTGGTTTGAGTGTTGTTCTCTCTACGAGCGTCTTCCTATTATAGTGCATACATCTGTTAACAGCCTGGACAGACAATGGTTGCACCATTAGCACACCTTTCAATTGTTTATAATTCCTTTGAGAAAGTTATGTGCGTAGAGGACATGCGTACTTTAAACGTTTAAAATACAATTCTTAAAGTTACATGGCCTCCATCCAGAACCTCCGGATATTCAGTTAACTACTATTTAAAGCACCCTAACACAGCTGACTCAGACATAGTTGTATAAATAAGTATAACGTAAAAGTTAGCTAATCTGCCGCTCTATCTTAGCTTATGTTCCTGGATTTTAATTAATTTATTTTATCACAATGGGAATATTTCCCAATTATTTAACAAATAAATGTAGACATATTATAAGTTAGTGAATTTTGGATACATACTATCATCCTCATTTTTGCTCCTTTCCTATACACTTTTACTAAAAAGTAAGTCAAAGGTTGGATTGTAGCTCTATGTATAAGTGAGTCACCCCGTGTCTTTTCCAATTCGTCAGAAATTATTTTTTATTTATCAAAACCTTAGCCTCACTTTATAACTTATCTGTAGGGTATTCGATTATTTTTTATGAACCTAATTGTTGTTCGATTGATCATACACTTTATCATCATAGATTGACCAGTTCACTAATAATGTTTCTCCACCTTTATCGAATTTCAGAAATATGTCAGCATCAGCTATAGTCTCTTTCTCAAGTTATAATTTATATTATTGATTATAATTTACGATCAGGTGAGCACTCTCCAATTCTAATTTCGTTTCTTAGTTTCAGGAAAATGCTTAGCAATCTTTACCGCTTAGGTGAGCAGTCCACAGGAACGGCAGTAATTAGATCATGTTTAATTATCTATAGCTGTTCTCTATTATTAATATCATTGAAGATTAATTTCCAGCTTCTTTCGCGGTACTCAGTACACAACTGATTTACTGTTTTATGTTTGCAAATATTACATACATGAATCAACTAGAAGATATTCTTAGGAACTGCCAATCGCCAACCTGTTAACTAAGGTGAAATGATGACCCTCGTACTAGGAATGCATATCGTTATTGCATTCATCGAAAGTTATTTTACGATGACTTTAATTTTACTTGTCTTTCTGAATTAAGAATTTATAATCATACTCACTTTTATTCTTTAGTATTACAACATCGTAATGGGCATCCGCATATTAAAAAAGGCACAACAATAATTTTGAGTATATTATATAAAAATATCAACTAGATAATATTAATTGTATGAATAAAAAATATCTGTTGAGCAGTCAATTACCAGTGACGCAATGTGATATAATCTTAAATAAACGCCATGTTATGTTTATTTATAACACAAAATATTAAGACAACAAACAAATTTGACAGGAAACAAATTAAAAATATAAACAAAATGTAATGATAAAGTGAATAGTTTTTCAAATGATTAATGAATGTCTGCTGTAAAAACGATTTGATTATATCTTTTACAAAGATTATGCTAACAACCGTGCAAATGCTGTCTGTCCCCCCCCACACACACAGATATATATCTGTCTGATCCTCCATACAGATATATATATATATATATATATATATATATATATATATATATATATATATATATATATATAGCTTGAGAGCGTTTTCAAATCTTTCGACTTGGATTTTATCAATTTCTAATGTCTGATTAAAGTAGCATTGAAATATTGTAAAAAGATTTATATCGAAACAAGTGCAATATTTCAAATAGCGGCGATAAACAAAAGGTTGTAAAACTAAAAATTAAGACGATTATAGTTGAAGATGGGGCAACTTTATACGATACTGCAAAAAAAGACGGACAATATTGTTCAATTAATATGTCATGTAGACATGCGACATTTAAATTCTTTTATGTGAAGTACACAAATGCATATATGTACACGTTTAAATCACACTGAAAATATCCATAAGAATAAGTTGATTGCAGAAAATTTGCACGCGAATCACGAGATGAAGCAATAGGTAGATTAATTGTTTATATACGTATTTATTGCGCTTAATAGCGAATTTTTAGACAAAATAGGAGACATAAAATACCCATACCATAATATTCGTGAATGTGATACGTACAAAATAAATATCGGGACTTCCATGAAGACGAAAAAACGTTAAAGTGGGTTTTCAGGACTCGACTAGAATGAAAACAGAATTTTAAAATTCGTTACCAAAAAACATAATCTGCGTTGATAGCCAGTAGCCAAATTTTAAATAATTCCGAAAACCATTCAATGAAATTTATTTTTAAAGTGTAATTTTTTCATTTTCATGATGAAGACTATAAGCTAATATTAAAGACTGCGAATTCATCAGAAGTTTTCAAACATAGTTCAGGACAAAAACTGTCTCACTTGGTAAACATGGGGCTGAAATTTGCAAATAAATGGTTTTAGCACCATTCAAATAATCATAAATTTGTTTATTTTGTGAGGCTTCCTCGTGTCGCAACGTATATTGTGCTCACTAATATCGCTAAAACCATCAGTTATGTCTCGAACGAAACATATAATATTGGCTAACGTGATTGATTTTTATTTATTTCAGATACAAAATATCTGAAAAATTTTACGAAATGTAGGCCACAATGATTTGAAGCAATATGCGACTTCTCTATGCGGCTGTCGCTTGACCCCAGACATATTGCTATTAATGCAAATTGACAGCATGAATTTCATTTAGAAAATGACAAATTCCAAAATTTAGAGCTTGGTTATATTCTGTCACAGGAAATTTACGTCCTAGCAGGTAGCGTGATGTATAAAATAAAAAAGGATTTTTCAAATCCGAGAGGTGAATCCTACCTACAATGGAAACTTATGCTTAGAACCTAACAGGTATTTTATTTAAACAGGAATATTAAAAGCTACCTCATAACTAACTGCTGGCCATTAACAATGTGATCTTTTAAGGAAAGTGAATCGTTCTCTTATCAGTCGAGGACCATTTGGTTCAGAACAAAATAGTTCATTTTCAACATCAATGAGTCCTCACTCTGTGTGCAATTCTATGTTTCATATAAAATTTCACTAGTTTTGTATTCATTAAAGGAAAGATATTCAAATATTTCTAGAGATTTTAAGGTATCATAGCCAGCCTGCTAAGTAAAAAACCAACACTGACACACATATTTAGATTTATTAATTCGTGCCACACGGGGACTTTGATTTCAATAAAACTTAGTCTAAGTGATTGACAGGATTATAAAAACGAGAACCATAACCAGATGGCCTGATTAAGAATAGCAGAATGTAAATGCTGATAACCAAGACTAATTACCGATGCAGACCACGAAATATTTCATTGAAGGTCCTTCTACTGGCAAAATGATAATTAGTTCAAAAATTATAAAATATGTGAGAAGATATTGAAGATAGACAGAGTGGCCTATTTGCTACAACTATCAATCATTTTGTGTAAATGAACTATTAACGCCCAACGTAGATATCTATCAATGATATCATTAATTACATTTACGGATTACAAAAATTGCAGAGATTTTCATGACAAAATCTCTGAAAAATTTGATCTATTCGAGCATAACGCTGGGAATTAATAAATGTAAATGTATGGCACGTACTGTACCATAACTTAAATTAATTTAATAGACTTGAGATAGATTCCGATTCCATTTATAAAAGATTCACACAACATAGTAAGATTACTAATAAGCAAATTTACAACACGATCCACTCAGTATTATTGATGCCCTTTATTAGAAGAAACAATGTAACCTACAATGATTAAGCTAAAGATATAACTTTGCTGGCAGTTTCACCATAGCAGTGCCTAGAATAAGATTGTCGAAATGAAGCTTAACTTTTTTACCGAAAACTTCCGAACATTTCCTCGACGGAATTAACCAAATCGTTAAATATACCTCAACAAAAGCTACTCTATTATTCTCAGCTAAGTGATATATACATACAGGTATGTAAACGTAAATGCATACATACATAGATTACTAGACACATAGAAACATGCATAAATACATAACTACACACACGGGCATATACCTACATAGAAAGATAAATACAGACATAAATGAATACATACAAAAATACGTACACACATACATACAGGCATAAAAACATACATACTTACATATATGTATAATGCACACATACATACATACATACATACATACATACATAGAAACATACATACATACATACATACATGCATATATACATACATACATACATACATACATACATACATACATACATACATACATACATACATACATAAATACATACATACACACATACATACATACATGCATAAAAGCTTAAATGCATGTATTCAACTACACCTACATGCAAGAACACAATCATGCATACTTACATACATACAAAAATGTATATATATATATATATATATATATATATATATATATACATGTTAGCATACATAAATAGATACATGTTTAAATGCACTTACAAAATATTGTGCTAAAAAGCCAAAACTTATCACGAACTCAACACTATTTGGTCAGAAAAATAAATTTCTGAAAAATATATTCCGAGAATGACAAAAATATAACAGCGTAAGATATAAATTTAGCTTCATAAACTCAACGACTTTGCTATTGCTAAGGCCAGGTGTGTATGCATGAACTTGTGCATGTATAAAAAATAAAGATTTATTTTTTAAAATTTGAAAGTAAAATAGAGAGTGAAAGTTGCACTATTGCATTTGTCTTTTATCTACAACAATTTCAGAGAGCAGATTTTGGGGCTCCTATTTCGATGACTTATTGCATAAATTTCTATTTGAAAAGTCGTGTAAATAATATGTCCAATACTTGGTAATATGTACACAAAAAATATTTCTATCAACGAAAATGTATCAATCAAAAACGAAAAAGGGCCGCTAATACGCTGTACACTAGGGTACAGCACATTATAGTATTTCTAGCATTTACTGGCAAGATAATATTCAAGGTAAAACAGAGGAAGTACTTGAAATGGGAGCTGTGAGGAGTGCCTCGGTGGCGTAGTAGTTGAAAAATTGAATTATTAAAGGTGTTCCATTGGATCGTGGCTGTCTAGTAATTCTGGCCTCTAATAGAGAAATGACAACATGGTTATTGACTGACAACACTAACGGAATAAATTCAAATGTCATCTGTGTAATCTGTCATCGAATAAATTTAATTTGGAAGACAAATTATCCAGCAGTAAGCCTAAAAATATTGAATTAGGTGTGAATGCATTTAACTACTAAACGTCGAGAGCTACTGAAATGTATGGCCACTGCGGATGAGAAGTCCAATAAGGGTAAAACCAGAATACGGTAAATGCATTATCTTAAAAGCCTAGATACTATGAATAATTACCATTGTGTACATTCTCTGGATTCGCCTACTTGGCATGGCTGGCCATTTATATGGTTAATTTTAAAGGTCTACATGACGAATTTCAAAAGTGAGTATGCGATATAACTGAAATATTTCAACTGTATGCGCATATTAAACAATGTCACAAGTAATCCGTTAAATTCTCATGGTGTGTAAAAAACAAAATATAACAAATAATAACGATTCGTTTATCAATAGACGCCAGTTCAAATTGTACGGGTATAAAATTCACGCACTAACAGGCGAAATTAAAAATGCAAACAAGGTTAATAAAATTCTAAATTTTGCGTACTCTAGTTTAAGATACTTTCTCCTCAGTAATTACTAGCGTAAACCAGCTTCGTTGTATAAAAGTTGTTAATGTATCAAAGATCAAACAAGTAAATGCACAAACGAAATCTAATGTTTTGAACCACACATCCGTTGTTTTCTTGCGCAATGGAAAGCAACCAGCAGGTATTACTTATACCACCAAAAGCTGATTCAGGAATTTAGAATAAAATGCTTTCAATTGGTAAATGGCAAAATAATAATTTCGAAAAAATCACATATATAACTTCATGGCCTCCCACGGAAACGTTAATCAGTCTTTGACAATTGATTCCGATAAATACAACGGCGTGTGCCCAGCTGTGGTAGCAGTTAGTGTCCTATGGAATTTTTCGTCACCAGTGAGTTTGATGGTTGCAGCAATAGCACCCACATTGTCGGGAAACTCGTTTGCATAACAGCACAATCCAACAGGAGCTGAGCTTCTGCGTCCAGTACGCGATAACAAATAATGTATAGACTCTGCTGTGATAGGCCTACCAGCTGTCAAGTAAGCACCACCAGTCACAGATTTCAGATTTTGATGACGATTGTAAAATTGAGCACGTTGTACATCCGTCCGACCAGAACTTGCTTTTCTACCAGTAGCCAGTCGCCAGTGTGGAAGATGTGACTGCACAGGATTCGGCAGTTGGCAGCCTGCTTCATTGAAAGCTTCATTTAGAGGAGACGGAATGCGTTCAACCATATTTATTGAGCCTACACTGTAGAACGAACTGTTAACATCGGTCAGGGTAGTCTGCAAATCTAGCAAGGGTAGCGCGTTTTCGTTGTCAGGACTATTGGTTTCCACACCACAATAACTGGCAGTACATTTTCGATTTTGTCTACTAGGGCTGTGAAGTACGTCACTTTGGCTAAGGAGGAAAATGGCAGACGGCAAGGTCAATGAAGTTGATTCAGCACACGGGCTTGCATTGTACGTCATCGAGGTAGCGTTTCCACTCCACGCCGCTGGAACAGGAAATGCACGAGTTACACTAGTGCTCACGGCCGCATTTGTTCTCTTCCGCAACGGTCTTCGCTGCTTGTTTACAGATCCCTCCGGTAGTCCGTCACACAGCTCTACATTGCCGCATTGAACTTTCTGGGCGGAGCGTAGTCGCTGTTTATTTGCGTTTGTCCACAATTTACAGAATCCGCATAGTTTAAAATTACGAGTAGACAAGCATTAATCACAAAATGTTGGTGAGAATTAAAAAGAATGCAATTAAATAGATGATGGGCATTTTGTTAAACGTTTAAGACTTTCTATAGAAAAAATTATACACTTGAACCGTATATATTATACATATGCTAAATTAATCAATACCTTGAATACACTACTTTATTTATATATAATTTAAAAAAACGGTGTTTCTGTTATTTATTTCGATGTAAAGTCTGAAATCTAATAATATTGAGGAACTAATGTAGGAGAGCTAAGCGGAGCTGACTGTCTGGCTAAATCAGCAAAAAGTAGAGCATCATTAAAGTTTACCAAAATTGAGAATTAGAACTATTTCTGAACATCTGTTACTCCAGAAAATCCACACACTCTGGCCTTGATCGATATCAGTTATCGCATTTCGCGGTAATCATGACATCATTAAATAAAATATATAAAAGTTATATACTTTTGGTCGCGCAGAACTGATATATATGCAATTGTGTATAAGGTGTTGCGCACCTAGTAACAAATTATTTCAAATATGACCAAAAGGATAAACGAAAGACAGCATGAACGGAAAGTATAATTAAATATAGTGAGTTAGCTTTGAAGTCACATTGTCGAAGACTTTATATGAATTTAGCTTCACTACTGCAAGTTTACACGTTCGTATAGGAGATTGTAGCGTCCTATTTTCCCACATTCCTCAACCAAATATATTGTTGGTAAAGGGCGTAATACCGGCTCCTGCTGATGAGTCGACAGTAAGCACGAAACGAATGTGCACATGAGATTATACTTTCCGTTCATGCTGACTTTGGTTTATCCTTCTGGTTATATTTAAACCATTTTACAAGGTTCGCAACATATATTGGACAATTGAATATTTGCATTTAATTGTGCAACAGTGAATGCTTGCTTATATTCTTTTCTCCTACAAATGTTCAGGAATGTGCAACTATAGCATTTCTGAGTTATCCAATTAAACAAGTATTGATTCGGCGAGAGGTGACAATTTTTTAGATGAAGTCTAACAGTTTAAAATAACCACCAATACCGTTGTATTTAACCAGTAACCGACCAACATAGAAAAACTACTGTCAATCGCACCCACTGACGAGGATCAAACTTCAATGCATATATATATATATATATATATATATATATATATATATATGTATATATAAACAATGTATTCGAGTCTCCTAGATGTGTACATCCGCATATCTAATTTGCTTTCCCTATATATGGATTGTGGTCTGATCCTCACTAGTCAGATTGTCGTCGTGCTCTGCTAATGATTATGGAAGCGGGAGACGCATCAGTATGTGCGATTGACGGTAGTTTAGCATAGTTGTGCGACTTAATTGATAAAATTGAATTATTATTTATTTGAAGCTTGCAAACGTGATTTAAAGAGATCTGGCTACTGACCAGATGTAAATTAAGCTGAGTGAGTTGTGGATTAGGTCGCAGCAGGTGATTAAAACTTAAGAATGCAATTTTAAATCACAACTCATGAAGTTTGTAAACATTCAAACATATGACAGCCCAATCAAATAATCAATGATTGTGCAGGTGATGGTTACAAATCTTTAAATCCAGTTCGCGAGCTAGAAGTAAACACCAATCCCACTGTATTTATCCATTCGTTGAACAACATAGCCAATTGCCGTCAATCTTACTAACGGTAGTTTTGCTTTATTGGAAACTCGTCAGCTACTTGCATGTATTTCCTATGAATAAGGATAAAACCAGGGATCATTTACCCTGGAGTCTTGTACTTGTCCAGTGTGCTACCCCAGACGTAAACTACATTCAGTTATCACTCCTCTATCTAATTATAATTTAGTTGGCTTTTTCTACAGGAAGTAACTATTTTGTATAATTTTCGATATAAAATTCTAACTTGTCAAGCTATATATATATATATATATATATATATATATATATATATGCTGAATAGATTTTCTATACTTGGGCCTCACCTGGAGGTAAGGCTAACTAAAGCGTGAGTTTGTATATACCTAAAATTTGTGTGTGGTGGAAAAGTATTATGATTGTTAAATTCTAACAAAAATGTGCCACGTTCGCGGAAAATTCTGGCATGAACTTGATGATTTTTAAAAAATTTCAACGCCATATACAGACAAGCAGCTGATGGAAGGCTTCAGAATGAAGAGACAAGTGATAACCCACCAATTAAGGCCATAAATCGGTGCACCTGGAAATGTAAAGGATTCCAGATTTTAAACACCTACGAGCGCTATCATTTGTCCAGCACAAGAAAAGGGCGGAAGAATAAAAAACAAGAAAGTAAGCACCGCGCAATATAAATCAACAATTAAACTTGACGAGTTCCCAAAAACGACAAACCGGTCTTCTTGATTTATCACCATTGCTACATTTACCTATGTTTATTTTATATATATATATATATATTATATATATATATATATATATATATATATATAACCAATAAATAACTATGTAATAAGTTAAGTTTTGTACCTTTAGGAAATTAGCGATGTAATACAGACAAAGATGCTCACCCTTGTGCTGTGCTTTTGGGAACTAAGTCCAGAGTAGTCACGATTTCTACTGGAAGGCCGTACTTCTTCCTTGTCCAGTCGTTTTTTAAAATTATGACCTTCAATCACAGTTGCATTGTTGGCCGATGTACCTTCCTTATTTGGCATCTTCCTGTTATCGAACATCGTCGGAGCTAGTCTTTGAATCAATCCACCATCGACTTCATCAAATCCTTTAGATAACTGTTGATAAATAAAAGTAAAAAGAAAGAAAAATTTTTCTACCAGTTTTTAAATTTTATTTTTTGGTGATATTCTTTAAAAGACAAATTTTTTTCTTCGTCTTGGATTAAAAGGATCAACGTTCAATTGCTACTTAGATCACATTGCTGGATAATATTTCGGCACGCGACTCCCCTTTGCATGCTTTTGTTCGCATGCTCTATTCTAATCAATAACTATAGAAAAATTGGACAAAATCGTTTAAGCAGGTCGAGTTACACTACCAGTAAATATGCAATGTATTTGCACATGTATTTATACAAGTTAATGCGTATTTTGCAAAAAAACAAAAATATATAAAAACATATATAAAAAAGACCAATCGTACACGGGCTCGTTTTTCCATGCCCGCGTCATATTCAAATGTTCAACATCTGTGAGTAAAGAATGAATAACTGCGAAACTGGATTTATTATAATCGCCTAATCTGTGATGTAACTATCACAGACTGAATTCCAGTGCTTTTGTTACTTGAATATATTTCGGCCGCGTTTTGCGGCTGCCATCTGCAGTTAACAAATCATTACATGTTTAAATATTTAAAAAAAACTAAAGAATAATGTGTGATATTTCCTCTAGCCGTATCGTTTGTACTTCAAACTGACCTTTCAGTAGATAGTTGCGTTTCATTTATGTTTGTGTACGTACAGTCTGCTATGTTCATCCACTTTAGTGAATCTAGAATGGCTGATTATGAATTTAACATTCACACGCGTTAGACTATTTGTTTATTACTCACTGTGTGAAATGATGTAACTGAGCTCGCTTTCAAACTATAGGGTGCTGAGACCAATAAATCAGGTACACAATTCAAAACCTCATGCCAAGTTAATTGATAAAATTAGAACCCAGCCGAATCACGCACACGTGCAATTTCACTCAAGCCCCTTAATATGTAGCCCGGATGGTTTGTTTAATATCATTTGTTGTCATATCATTAAATAGGCGCACGTTACGCATGAGTCTGTGTGCGTTTAATTATAAGTAAAAACGACTCAGATAAATATTAATAATACACGTTTAAATCCATATAAATGAATCTGCTGTCTATAGATATAAATTTACCGTTTTCAGGCATCATACTATTTATTGTATTCTTAACGTTTTAAATGTGGTATAAGAAGAGTGGTCTCAATAGATAGGGTGGGAGCAAGAAAAAATAATCAAATTCAGTAAAAAAAAGAAGCTTCATCAAGATATGGAATAAAATAAGTGATGGTTAGACAAGAAAATTTTGAAAATTATTTAACGATAGTAAAAGCAAAATATGGAAAGAAGATAGAAGTTCTTTAATATGCGTTTAACTCACTAAGAGCTTAAAAAATAAGCGAAAAGTTAATGGATGAAATATAGAAGTACTGTATTCTCAAGAATTGATTAACCAGTAATTAGATTATAAACCCAAAAATGAGCCAGTCTTAATCCGATGTTCTTAATCATTTACCGGAATTTATTTTTTAAACGCTTAGTGAGTATAACGCTAATAAAAAGATCTCTATTTGCTTTCTGTATATTGCTTATTCTTCCTCTAAGAAATTTTCAAAAGTTTCGTGTCTAACCGTCACTTATTTTATTTCATAACTTAATTAAGCTTCTTATTTTACTGAATAAAATATTTTGTCTCTCTCCCACCCTATATATTGAGATCACTAGTAATAAAATATTTCAAATGTTAAGAATAACTAAATAGTTAGACGCGTGTAAAGGGTAAATTAAAATCAATTGGCTGCAGATGCATTTAAATGGACAAACATGTGTATTAGTTAAAAAGTAATTGATTGCACGAGTGGTGGTAACAATTGTTGCAATCAAGCTTGCGAACTTGAAGTAAACACCAATCACATTTTAATTAACCAGTTGTCCAAAAAAATAGGAAAACTACACGCCAGTCGCACACAATGACTCATTTCGACCTTCCATGATCATCATCAGATTACGACGGCAAACTGACCAGCCAGGATCAATTCGCATCTCATATATATGGAAAGCAAAATTAGACGTACGGCTCTCACCTCTAGTAGTCTCGCATAGATAGAACTTGAATGGAAATGTCGGCTGCACAATTTCAATGCAGTCACGAACATAAATTTTTGCAGCTTTAGCCACACATATAAATAGGCAACAAAATTAAACATTAATTGATTGAGCGAGTGGTGCTAACAATTATTTAAATCAAGTTTGCTAGCTTGAAGTAAACACCAATCACATTTTATTTAACCAGTTATCCAAAAAATAGCAAAACTACCGCCAGTCACACACAATCACTCGTTCGACCTTCCATGATCTTCATCAGAGTACGACGGCAAACTGACCAGCCAGGATCAATTCGCATCTCATATATATATGGAAAGCAAAATAAGACATACGGCTCTCACCTCTAGTAGTCTCGCATAGATGGAACTTGACTGGAAATGTCGGCTGCACAATTTCAATGCAGTTACGAACATAAATTTTTGCAGCTTTCGCCACACATATAAATAGGCAATAGAATTAAACATTAATTGATTGAGCGGGTGGTGCTAACAATTATTTAAATCAAGTTTGGGAGCTTGAAGTAAACACCAATCACATTTTATTTAACCAGTTATCCAAAAAATAGCAAAACTACCGCCAGTCACACACAATCACTCGTTCGACCTTCCATGATCTTCATCAGAGTACGACGGCAAACTGACCAGCCAGGATCAATTCGCATCTCATATATATATATGGAAAGCAAAATTAGACATACGGCTCTCACCTCTAGTAGTCTCGCATGGATGCAACTTGACTGGAAATGTCGGCTGCACAATTTCCATGCAGGCACGAAAATAAATTTTTGCTGTTTTAGCCACACATATAGATAGGCAGCACAATTAAACATTAATTGATAGAGCGGGTGGTGCTAACAATTATTTAAATCAAGTTTGCGAGCTTGAAGTAAACACCAATCCCATTTTATTTAACGGACGTCGAACAACATAATAAAACTACCACCAGTCGCACGAATTGACGCTTTTCGAATTTCCATGATCATTATCAGAGTACGAAAGCAATCTGATTAGCGAGGATCAATCCGCATTGCTTTCAATATAAATGCAATGTGATTTGATCCTTGCTAGTCAGTTTGCCGTCGTAGTCTGATGATGATCATGGAAGGTTGAAACGCGTCAGTGCGTGCCACTGGCGGTAGTTTTGCTATTTTGTTCGACGACTGGTTAAGTACAATGGGGTTGGTGTTTACTTCAAACTCGCAAACTTGATTTAGATAATTGTTACGACCTCGCGCGCAATCAATTTATGTTTAATTTTGTTGCCTAATGATATGTGTGGCGAAAACAGCAAAAGTTTATGTTCATGACTGCACAGAAATTGTGCAGCCTACATTGTCAATCAAGTACAATATATGCGAGACTTTTAGAGGTGAGACGCGCATATTTAATTTTGCTTTCCACATATATATATATATATATGCAATGTGGATTGATACTTGCTAGTCAGTTTGGCGTCGTAATTTGATGAGGACCATTGATGATGGAACCGCGTCAGTGCGTGCGACTGGCTGTAGTTTGGCTATGTTGTTTGACATCTGGTTAAATAAAGTATGTATTAGTTATATAAAACTGATTTTTTATTTCTTTGCAGTAACTGTGCCTAGGATGATATCGCGAATGCGGAAAATTCTGGTGAGAACTTGAAGTGTTACCAATAAGGAAGATACCGGTCTATTGGATGAACTTCATTTTCTACCTCCTCCAAATTGAATTTATAATAACTATATATATATATATATATATATATATATATATATATATATATATATATATATATATTTATACGCACAAATGCATGCGTGACATGCGCCTATTTAATGTATGACAAAACTGTAATTAAAAAGCCACTCCGAAGTACAACTTAAGCGATTTGAGTAAAATTTTATGTTTGTGTTTCGCCTGTTTTCTTATTTTATCATTTAACCTGGCATGCGGTTATGAATAGAGTAACTGATATATTGGGTTCCTTACTCTATATTGTGAAAGCGCTCTTAATTATGTCGGTTCACATGGTGGTATGAAACATATAGTCTAACGTATGTAACTTGTAAATTCATATTCAGCCACTCTGGTGTCACTTAGTTGGATGAACGTAGCAGTTATGGGCATGTAGACAAACGTGAAACGCAACTATCTAATGTAAGATCAATCGGAAGTACAAATGATGGGGCTAGATGAAATATCGTATTTCATTCATTGGTATTTTTTAATGATTAAAATTGTGATGATTGGTGAACCGAAGATGGCATCCTGCAAAGGTAAGCGAAATAAATTCAAGAACTAAAACAACTGGAGTTCAACCTTTTGTTACTCACATCAAATGATCAAAATGCTCACCTAATTACATTCCAAACCATTAGCCTTAAAATAAATTTCATCTCACTGATATTACTTCATGTGTAATTTGCAATGAGAAAAAATTCGTGTAATTAAGCATACATCAGTTGAAAATCAGATTTATACAGCACATATAGAAAAGTCATTATCTTTTCTCCAGTGCCCAAGTTGACTGCAATTTTTGATTCATTATGCTGACCTCACATGAATTGATTGCGTCGTATATGCGGATTCCCTCAGAATTTATTATAAGTGTGTCTTCCATCCAAGATTTAATCATCCCTAACTCCACAGTCAAAGTGTTCATTTGTGCAGACAATTCTCTTACTAAGTTATCCAATCAGTCAAAAGCCATTTTTAAACACAACGCATATGCTTTAATTTTACTGAATTATTTATAGGAGTTTGCTCGTATAAAACGCATCCATTAAAAAAAGACAAAATAAAATTTTTTAAAAATTTCATATTCACTTTTGCGTCTCGAAGGCTTCCATCACTATGCTGACTGCCTCATCTTAATTCGTGCACATTTGAGAATGCTTTTGTTGAATTCCTATCAGCCGGACACGAAAGAGTCTATAATTCTTTTGAACATTTTCCGTGTGTTCTTAAGACCAAATGGTACCCGAGTGAATTAGAAATGACCTCAGGGCACATGCACCGCTAACTACCACCTATCTTCGGGCCGAACGTCAATTTGCCAAAATCCCTGTTTAGCTCAAGCACGGCAAACCGTTCACCTCCCGCTAGTTGTAGGAACAAATCACGCAGAGCTGTCATTGGATACGGGTCTGATTTAGTCATAGAGTTTAATTCCCGTAAATTTAGCCACCGGTCGGAGCGAACCATCCTTTTTCGAAACGTAAACCATGGGAGCTTAAAAATGAGGATGGTTCAAGAATGCCGGCCTCTATCATCTCTTGTGTTGTCCGAGTCACTGCTGCTAGGTTCTTTTCATGAGTAACCTATACTTTTCGTGGTTTGTAACATTCTTTTAATTCTGGCTATAGTTTAAAGCGATTGACCATTGGCCCTGGAAATTTTTGCCTTTCGCCCTCGAGAGGCATATACAATAATTTTTACAATCGATCGTCTTAACCCATTTTCTACTGAAATCAAGTCTCTATAGGGTTTTTTGAGTATTTGCTACAAATAAAGATATATAGTAGATAAATTAATTAATTAATAATTTAGTGTCCTATTAGTCCACAAACACAATTGACACGCACAATGCCCGACGCAATTTTTCTCTCGTAGGTTTTATATTTTCTAACGGCCAAGTCGTTGGTAATACCGACAAATCAGCTCTCGTATCCAATTGCATTATTACTGGCTTTCCATTGAAGATTTCTAAAAATTTAAATTTAATATAAATCCTTACGTGCGGCAAAATTTCTCTTACTTCCTTTTCTTCGATTCCTTTTCTGATTTTGAAAACTTTTCAGGATTCTCTGATAGTCTTCTTCTCTCGATCTACAAATCTGAGCCTCCAAAGTATTTATATTTTTGGCATGATCGGAATATCATTATTGGTGAAATGGTGGACCCTATTTCCCCATTGAACTAGCCGTTCTCTAGGAGAACTATACGGATTTTGCTATCCATAGTCGATTTATTAATCGCAGCTGGTGTCTTTTAATATTAATCTTGCTTCCAAGCCACTGGCTGTCACCGTCCGTCTCGGACTCGCTGATTATGCCTCGAAGAATTCCAACAAGCTATAACGCTCATGCCGGATGTTGTAACGGAACACATGCGTGGTGTTACGGCAACCAATTTGTTGGTCGAACTTAGAAGAGCCTGAGTTTTTTATTTCAGGCCTCCCTGCGCGCTCGATATTGCACCGTATCTGGTAGGATCCAGCAGCAGAAAAATGATGGCCTCATGCGGTTGCAACCCGGGCAAAATTTCAGATAGCTTGGACAACCACCGCTTGATGCGTGCCATTGTATCAAGGGACATCTCACCCGTTAGTGGTTTCAGAGTGTACAATTCTGAAAACACCTGAGAAGTGGCTCGGAAGTGATCCAACACTAGTCTTCTATATTCTTCATACGTCAGGTGGACGGGCAATTCTAATTGCGCTGCAACTGTCCGGTCAACTAATTACTGGATGGCCATACGCACAATAGGTGCTTAGAATTTAAATTCTTGCCTTTGAAGAGAGGATTCAAATCTTTCAAATCAAAGCGGTAGCCTTTCCACGTCCAAAAGTGTGAGAATAGGCTTAAATTCTGATGGCAGTCGGAAAAAACTCGTCTTTTCGGACGAAAACACCGACATATGTCTATCTGATGCCTCTTGGGCGCGGTCGCCATAATTGAATTCACTTATATTGATTGGGTCTTTTTTCTGGATTCCCTCAGAATTTATTATAAGTTTGTCGTCCAGTCGAGACTTAATTATCCCTAACTTTGCAGTAAAAATCTGCATTTGGGTAGACAATTATCTTAATAAGTTTTCCAATCCATACATAGCCATTTTTAATTTAAACACGGTTGCTTAATTTTTAATCAATTATTTATAGTAGTTTGCTCGTATAAAACACGTCCATTTAGTAAAACAAAATACAAATATTTATTATTTTATATTCACTTCTTCAGCTCGAAGTCTGCTTCCATCATTGTGCTGACGGCTTAATTTATTTCGTGCACTTCTGCGAGGAATTTCTGTTGAATTGATGTCAGCTCTAGATAGGACACTTGGTGTGTCCTCGGTCACAAAGGTAGATATTGTTACACTTTATATACCACAACATGAAAAGAAATGGGAATCAAGTTGAATAAAATAAATAAATTATGCACCAACATACAATATGTGGGAAAAACACATTCCAGCACATATACAGAAACAAACATACTCAAAATAACTCACGTTTTATGCAATCAAACAATCTATGCTTGTGCGAGCGACGATAAAAGTTATTGAAAACATTTGCAAATTTGAGATAAACACCATGCTAATTATATATAATTTTCAGTTAATTTTAAATTTAAATAATCAAACAATTTTTTAAAATTTAGCTGAGTTTGAAGGATGTTGCAATTAAAAGTATTGGTTGTGCGTGACAATTTTTGCGTTTACTTCTTTGCGGAGCACTTGAAAATCCGCATGGCTTGGTGTTTGATTTTTAAACCATCTGTTCTACTATTGCATAAACGACTTAATAATGCATGAGGTGTTGCAGTCGAATCAGGTGATAAAGTGACTTTGTCAACTGTGCTCTGAATATCTGATTTAAAGCAAATGTGAGCTTCTCTACACAATTTATTTCAAAATTAATATAGCAAAAGCATCCACATTTCTAAAGCATCATTTACTTTCATTGTAATGTTTATCCACGAAATCAGCGATTACCGTTAGTCGACGGCAGAAAGATGCACCTTAATAGCTGAATAATATCAGAAAAGTAATGCATAATAAATTGAAAGACTTTAAGAAGTGATGTTATTGAGAACATAAAAATAAGGAAGCACTGTTTACGGATGTTATGATTATAGCAGTGTGTAGTAAGTTGCAGGCAGATTACATTTACTAAATTACGAAGTAATGAATAAACAAAACCGAAGCAGAATTCCAGAAGTAAATAGATAACTTCTAAAAATAGATTAATGATGGTATGTTTATTTTTATAAAAATGAGACAATGAGAAGTGGCATTAACCTAACTAATCATGATTAATGCGGGAAAAATTTAAGAATGAGCCCCTTAAAATTCGACTGCAAGATTATATTCTGTGCAATTAGATATTCTTGTTTTCATGGAAATTATATATATATATATATATATATATATATATATATTTCCTAAAAAATAATAAATACACAATAATCTTACAGTCAAAAGACTCATTCTTCTATATATATATATATATATATATATATATATATATATATATATATATATATATATAATATCCATTCCTTTTAATTTAACACAGTATTCTTATAATGAGAATTTCCTAATTATAAGAATTATAAAAATATATATATATATATATATATATATATATATATAAAATTGTACATTACATGTTGCATGCCTAATGACAAATTAATTCAAATAGGATCAGAAATAAATGCCGAAGCAGGTACGAACAAACTGTATAATCTCATGTACACATGCATTTCGTGCTTATAGGTGACTCGTCCACAGCAACCGCCATTACACCCCTAACTCACTTTATTTTTACTAAAGAAATGTGAGATAGTTTTCGGGTGCGATCTCGTATTTGTATGTTTGTTAAAGCATTAGTAAACTACTTCATATGAAGTCTACTATTTCGAATTCAAGGTTCACTTACTGTGTGTAATACATACCAGACCTGAGAAGGTACTAAACCTTGATGCCACAATTAGACTAAACGCCATCAAAATTGTGATAAACATTGATTTTGAATGTCTGATACCTCAGCGAATCTTTATACTCTGGCTCCGATCACATTTCAATTTGCACATCATAAAATGAATGTTGGCACGTTCGGGCTATTCACATTTATTCATACGTGCTTGACATCGGTTTATCCGAAAAACATCGAAAATTGAACGATTTCGGTTGATGTTGCCGTTTAAAAAAGCAGTCCATTGGTCTTCCGTATAAAAAGCCATCTATTTCTATTGGTCTCTAGTTTAAGAAACAGCCCTCGATTTTCGTCGATCTATTAGGTGAAAATACTATAGAGCAGACAATTAACTATCGTTTACTGGCTGAAATTCTTTCATTAATATGACAAAAACATGCATGTGGATAGTCTAACAGTTTACACTAGATGATGAATGCGAATAACTATAAATGCTTTAGTGAATAACGTTTGCTAATGTAGCGAAAGCTGAAAAGTTTTGTGATCGTGACTGCATGGATATTAATCAGTCACCATGCTAATCATGTGTAATGTATGCGAGACTGCAAAGTGTGAGAGCCTCACTTTGGCTATTCAATATTGTACATGTGCATTGCGGTTTGATTCTCGTTAGAAAATTTTCTGTCTTGCTCCGATGATTACCAAAGAAGGTGCAAAAGCTTAAAAAAGTGTAACTGCAGATTGTTTCCACCTTATCTGCTATAGAATATAAAAGAACTACCGAATGCTTTAAGTGTGAAAACTTGATTTAAATAGATTAACTGTGTAATCCATATAATTCCAATGCCTAGTGAAAGAAATCGAAGCAGAGATCTATTTTTTTCTTAAGGCGAAGTGCGAAAATCTTTAAATTCAATAATTTTTTATACTAATTATCCTTTAGAAGATTTTATTTTCAGACGTAAACTTTGAGTTGATGGTAAAATTTGTAAAGCGTAACGAAAAAGACGAAATATTTTATATCTCTTAAACATAAAACTCTCAATATTATGTAAATCAATTTCGTTCGCAGCTTGTTCCTTAAATTAGCATCTTTTCATTTATTCAACGTCAATTTTCTGTCGCGGCTAAGCTTCTCTTTATACAGAAGATTTCTAGGTTGACTGGCATATCTAAAACGGGAACCTAATGAACAGTTTTGTTACAAAGCAAGAATATTTATAATTCTACACACTCACGAGTCTTTTGTGTTTCGACTGCGAAAATATTGGCTGAGTCGTTGCATTTTTCAAAATCTGACGCACGTTAGGTAAATTGAGACGCAGGAGACATCCCGAAGAAGAATGAAAGGAGAAAATTCTCTTAATTTAGATTGAAATACAGGATTAACATCCTGAAGGCGTGGTCAATGCATCCCTTGGAATTTTTCATAGAGGGCCTTGTAATATCCTAGGGATATTTAATAATTTGAACAATTTTCGTATGGAGCATCTAGCACAGACAATTATTTCACCAAAATATAAAAATTAAACATTTTTTGGTGCAAAGAACTGGCATGAACATAGTTTTGTGTGTTATGTGTGGTGCACATGGGCAAAAGGTGGTTTAATATATCACCAGGGTAATATTTCTTATTTAGCATAACAATGGAATAATTCCATCAATGCACGTATAACCCTGCGAAATAGTTACTCCTCAGTAAGAACAATCACTATGCTGTAATGTATTAATGGATGAAAAATGAAGGACTTCTGAACACTGCAAAAAATGAATTATGGATTGGTGTCTGGAGTTAATACAAAAATAGACAAAAAAATTTACAATGATTTTACAGTGGTTAAAATAAGCATAAATTACCTTGGTGGTTTTAGCGGCACCATTATTCTGTTGATGGGAAATATCTGCTATGTGCTGTCTGGTTTTCACCTCCTGTGAGCAATACACGGCCAAAGAAGAAGTAAGTGGCGGGGCACCTACTTCTCTGACTCTTGGTAGCTGGGATGAGAAATGCCATAGAGCTTCTGAAGTAAACGAGGTCGATGTTAGTGAAACAGGTAAAGATCTGCGTCTGGGTTGAAGGAAGCTGAGGTTCCCTATTGGTAGAGGTGTTGGGTTCTAAAAAATAGTCAAGTAAAATTCAAGAAGGGAAAAATCACTATAAATATCGTTAGCAAAAGGATCAAATTATAAATTAATTGAATAAATTAAATATAATAATAACATAGACGTTATAATTATATGATTTGTTTACTTACATTATTGTGAAGAGTTATAAAATGTGCTGCAGAAATAAAATGAACATAGCTATTAATGAGAAAGACCTAAATGGAAAAAAACTGTTTTTGTGGATAATTTAGTTTTGTTAACATTGATTGCATGCTGGTTGGACAATCTAAGAATAGCGTAAATACTAGAATTCAAGTAATCAACTAGACCGGTTTCGTTCTTACCGGTAACTTGTCCAGTAGATGCCAGAATTATCACGGAAGGGATTTGAACTAAAGGGCACTTGCTATGGAATATGCAGCTTATTCATTATGTTGCCGAGCCACGCACTGCACAAAATTTTCCTTTATAAACCGACTTATGTTTTTTGGTCAAACTTTGTCTCAGATGGATACTAATTTGGTATAACCTTCAAATTAGAGTCCCAACTAGCCATACTTCATCCGTCAGTACATAATAGGCATTATGTCAGCCTTATAATGAAATATGGGGTGTGGCTGGTTGGAGAATCCACATGAAGAATAAACAGACCAAAGAACATAAAATGGTATATGACTCAAAATGATATGGCATTTATAGATCTGGTAGCGTAGTGCATGAGTTGCATGATTTTGAAGCAAATGCCAGATAGTTCAAATTTCAATTGGATTTTACTTGATAAGTTTGAATAAAGACGAAACTAGTCCAGTTGATCAGGTAAATTTGCATTCTTAAGTAATATTTAGTTTATACCGATTATATATATATATATATATATAAAAAATAAAAATATATATATATATATATATATATATATATATATATATATATATATATATATAAATTGGATTCAGAAATAAATCACTTAGCGACGCATAAATTTATTTTAAAACACAGTTGAAAAGAGGCCATTTTCGTTTCATCAGAAATCAAATCGATTAAAATATCTGCTACTTTATATATTAAGCTGTGTTTGCTGAATTTTTGACTTTGTAAACAAAATATAATCTTAAAATGTAAAGAAGAAAAAATGAATTCCTTTGGTGTCCGAAATTTATTTTGACAATACTATCGATATTTAACACAAATAATTCCTCATACATGCGTCATCTAAAATTCTCCACATAAGTGAACTAAAGATGTTTAATTCATTTTCAGCGGTCAATATTTCAAGCAGATCGATGGTGTAGCGATGGTCATTCAGCTAGGATTATTATAATCAAGGTTGCGGTCTTGATATAAACCACTGAGCTATCCCGCCGCGGCAGGATAGCTCAGTGGTTAGAGCACCAGATTCCGAAGCAGACGTGCCCAGGTTCGTATCCTGTCCGCGGCAAATTCTGGCCAGTACTTGATGAGTTCCCAATAAGGACGAAACCGGTCTACTGGATGAATTGCCTATTCTACACTATACAATTCTTGGTTTATACTGACATATGTAAGTAATTAATGGGTCAGGTGTTTATATCAAGACCGCAACCTTGATTATATTAATTGTTATCACCACCCGCGCAACCAATGTTCGTTTTTTTATTCAGCTAGGATGTCTACTAGTTAATGACACTTTTATAATTATAATTTAAGATGTTGAAAAAAATGACATGCTTTAAGATATTAACAACGCAATCCATCATATTCAATTTACTTACGAGCGCAAAAACCCTCAATCTAAGGCATTAACGTTCCCTGACGTATTTTTATTAAGGCAGAAAAATGATAGTCCAAAAAAGTAAAATAAATCGAAAGCAGACATAGACTGAACAGCCATCTTTTACCACAGCGCTTAACAATTTCCCGAAAAAGGAAACTCTATACGAAATTCATCCTACAGAATATAAGGAAATCTGTTCTGATGAATGTCAATGTACAGAAGTAGTGGTGTTCAGAACACCTTATTAGAAATGGGATATCTCGAGAAGCTTGTAAAAGCAAACATGACGTACAAACTACAACGAAAAATCAATGAAGCCGTACTCAACTAAAAGTACATATATATATGCATATATATATATATATATATATATATATATATATATATATATATCTGTTAACATTTTATGTGGGGCGCGCAATCTTCAATATTTAATCAAAGAATTAAAAATCGGTGATATTTGGTATGTCTAATACACAAGTATTGTTTGTTCATACAACGAAGCGTCTGCTTAACAAAAATGTAAATGACAAGTTCCATAAAATCGTACAATCGCACATTGTTCATTTATACAAATGCATTAGCTGATCATTGGGCAGTGTAGTACGGAACAGCCGATTACTAAATAGGCAAATTCAAGAGCATTTTAGACTTAAGACAAATGACATAAGGGAGAATATTTTTCAAAAACTGAGTTTAATGTTTGCAAAAATGGCACACCTAATAAGTGGATTTTCAAGTGTTCTTCAGAGCAAAAAACTAAATAGATTTATACAAAGCGCTCAGATGCTCTACGTACCATCCTTCATCTCCAACGAAATAAAAACCGAAGTTCGGCCATACTTTGATTGAAAACTTATCAATTAATTTTGTGTGTGTGTGTGTGTGAGCCTCAGAATATGTTTCCCGCCTTCTGCTTATTGTTGTATAGTTTGTGTCTAATCCAAATTTATGCCCCCTGCTTTACAAAAAATTGGCTATAAAAATACAACATATTGCAGTCGAATTGAGTTCTGGCGGAAAAAATGCCTTTTAAACAATAATTGATTGCACAATGGTGGTAACAGTTCAAGTTTGCGAGCTTGAAGTAAACACCAATCCCATTGTAGTTAACTAATCGTCGAACAACGTAAAAAAACTATCGCCAGTGTTAGGTTTGTTATGTCCCATTGCTATATTGTTCGACATATTTTTAAATACAATGGGATTGGTGTTTACTTCAAGCAAGCAAAGTTTATTTAAAGAACTTGTTAACAGTTCGTCTAAGCGTTTTTCTACAATAAAAATGATAAATGCCTGCGTCGAATTGAATGGTGAACACAAGTATACAATTGCGCAATATATAATTGAAAATTTGCGCTTATTTTCACTATATATTGCCTTTAATGCAATCATAAAAACCTGTTAGAAATTTATTAAGTGCTGTGGGTAAACAAATTGAAGATAGATGCATTTAAGTAGAAAAACATGTTTTGGAAATGAGCTTCAATTGGATATGATGCACGTAAATTCTTAGTAACTCTTCAATTTCATACTCTCTCCCTAAGTCTGTCTGCTGTGCTTTTTAAAAAAATATATTTAAATATATTCATTTTTAATTAGTTGAGGAAAAATAATAAATAAATTTTTCTACCAGCTGAAAAAGTCTTTTTATCTTTCAACAGTTGAACAAAATTAAGAAATAAAACAAGTAATAAGACCTAAAAAACCATAAAGAAAATATGACAGCTAAGGATAAAATAAGCGGATTTACAGCAAATTTATTTTGCCTACCTAATAAAAAATCTTTGGCAGCAGTTCATATTTTTACCAAATGCACACATACTAGAATCAGTAAGCCTTTAGATGTTAATGAATTTAAATAATTAAAAATTCATTTCGAATGCAGGATGTATTTCTGAAAAGTAAAAAATGAGATCTGCGTTACAATGCAATTTACAGCTTAAGATGCTCAGTTTGTCTAATTTAAATTTATTTTATTTCATATGTATCAAAGACAAAAGAATTACAAATACAATACTTTAAGCCAAAATTTGCTCACGATATACAACAAAGATGTTGTTAAAGAGTATTAGCAGTATTTGTAGTAGTACTAGTAGCCGTAGCAGTAGTATTAGTAGTAGTAGTAGTAGTAGTAGTAGTAGCAGCAGTAATAGTATTATTATTATAAGTGTTAGTAGTAAAAGTCTTAGTAGTAGTAATAGAAGTATAAGTAGTAGTTTTATTAGTAGTCGTTTTAGTAGTTTTAGTAGTAGTAGTAGTAGTAGTAGTAGTAGTAGTAGTAGTCGTTGTATCAGTAGCAGTTGTTTAGTAGAAGCAGTAATAGTAGTAATTGTAGTATTAGTGGTAGTAGTAGTAGTAGTAGTAGTAGTAGCAGTAGTAGTATAGTAGTAGTAGTAGTAGTAGTAGTAGTAGTAGTAGTAGTAGTAGTAGTAGTAGTAGTAGTAGTAGTAGTAGTAGTAGTAGTAGTAGTAGTAGTAGTAGTAGTAGTAGTAGTAGTAGTAGTAGTAGTAGTAGTAGTAGTAGTAGTGGTAGTAGTAGTAGTAGTAGTAGTAGTAGTAGTAGTAGTAGTAGTAGTAGTAGTAGTAGTAGTAGTAGTAGTAGTAGTAGTAGTAGTAGTAGTAGTAGTAGTAGTAGTAGTAGTAGTAGTAGTAGTAGTAGTAGTAGTGGTAGTAGTAGTAGTAGTAGTAGTAGTTGTAGTAATAGTAGAAGTAGTAGTAATAGGAGGATCAGTCTCCCCGATATATATTCTGTTTTCTGCTAGATTCTCGCAGATATTTTACCAACCACATTTTTCTTTGTTAGTGACAACATGATGTGGCTAACGAAAGTGGCAATAACATCGCTCGCTTACTGCTTCTGTGAATATAGCCATCCAGTGGATTGGCCTAGGTAGCCGAAAAATGAATTTTTTTACATATCTGCCGAGTTGGTAGCAGCTAAAATCGATAATTTCCTATGCCTCATCGGCATAAAAAAGGATCCAAAATTTAATTGGCTTGAAGAATTTGGGCCATATAGACAGGTGATGCCAGAGTGGTTTACATGATTTGTTAAAGACAGCTGCATAAAGGCTAATTTGTTCAGAAGTCACGACCGAAACCGACCTGTCAGGTTTCACTTTGAAGACAAAGTTATTAAATTTGACACGGAAAGTGGCAGTACATCATTTAGCACATTCCTAAACTTATTAAAACAAGCCACGATAACAGCCTATTAAGTTTTTATTTACAGACGTTTCTGAATGAGCAATTCCAAAGCACAGTTATTGGCTGTCTTTAAAAGGTCTCCTTTTACGCTAGAAAATCCGCATCGTCAGCGTATTTCAAATTAGCTACCAAGATTAAAATTCTTCACTCACGGTAGCCTAGTAGAGAACTGAGCAAATGCCGCTAGGGCAATGAAGCTGAACAGCATAGAAGCATTGGCAACAACTTTTCCACCTCGAGAGCCAAAATTAAAAGGTTAAGATGACAGCTAATAATGCGACAGGAAGATAATAATTCAGCATAAGAGACTTCAAGTGGACTCATTTTTAAATATTAAAGCTCTATATGATGCGTCTACTGAATCGCCCTTTTGTAGCTGCTTGCCTATAACTTGGCGTGAAGCACCGATGCCCTGTTCTTTGGAAACCTCGATACGTAGCGATGTCCGTAAAGTAGAAATTCTACTGAGAGAATCGGCTGCAGAATGCTCGATACCTTCTAGATGGTGAATCGTTACATCGCATTATTTGAGTTCTTCAGTATCTGTGTACTCTTTTCTTTTCAATACCTAGTGACCGGCAATGCACTGTAGCTTCGTGATCAAGGCTTATATCTAAACGTACACCAATAAAAGGAAATACAAGCTTTTGTAGGGAATATTACTAGTAATTATTTCCCGTGCGAGCCATCTGATTCTGGGCACACTAAACGTTGTTATGCGACCCTCTTCCGTGGATATTTACAGCTGAACACTAGTTTGTCACTGATTTTCTACAGCGTATTGATTATCAATTTTGGTGAGGTAATTAACATTGTTTCCATCTCAATTTGGTCGTTCGCGTGGACAACTAAAATAAATTTACTGCATAAGACGTGTTGTATTTGTCACATCTGCCTTTGTCGAACTACAGCTATGGCCTTTCTACATCCAGTGGTGCAAGCATAGGCCTACATTCAGATGACAGGTTGTAATAAATTATCGATTTGGATTTAAACATTTGCATAGGTTTATCTGTTGCCATTTAGGCCTGGTCAATATTATTTCATTTACCCAAGTGAGTGTCGTTTATGTGTATTCCATAAGTGTTTACAATAACCATTTCATTAAAGGGAGCTCTAATATTCACTAGTTCTTAGCTTAATTTATCCATTTGTGTCACTACCATCTGTACCATCTCTATGCCGAAAACTGAGCATATAAATTGTTACTACTTTATAAAGATAAGACGTTTCGATATCAATTATGTAAGGATATTGAAAGGTAATTTTATCGTTCCCAACGCTATTCGCCAAATGTTGTGGAGTTAGAAGATTTAATAAGGGAATGATGAGCTTCGACATTACTTCAAAAATATTAGCAACATTACGGCTGAATCGATTCTTATCCATTATTCGACTGGCAGCAAAAATTACGAGCTCCTGCGTGATTTCACTTAGTTCTGCTAAAGTTGACGCGTTTTTTAAATATGTAGAACTCGTGAAGACCATATACAGGGCCGCTAATAAAATTTACGTTGTCAGTTAGTACTCATTGTAGAAACCTCAGTTGAATGATGGATGTAATAGACGAATTTAGGAAATTTATCTTTTGAAAGCAAAGCATCCTTGAGAACAGCTAAATAATTAATGCACACACACACGCACACACTCACACACACATGTATATATATACATATATATATATATTTATATATATATATATATATATATATATATATATATATATATATATATATAAACATTTTAACACTGTTGATGTGTCGTGTAGGCAAATATCAAAGTGAGTGCTGATTAAAATTTAGAATTACAATTTCGATACAATTTATTTGGATTTGTTTTACCATAGGCCAGGTGTTTAGTTAGTCTTGCTGTTGATTTGTAGTTTGGGGAAAATGTTATAACATAAGTGAGAGTCAGTTAAGACTCCTTGTGAGGTCTAGGAAGGCAGGAGAAAGGAAAGAGGGACTATTTTTCAATAAAGTTTGCTTGAGAACATACACAACGGAATATAGCTTTTTCCTTTATGCTAAATGTAATAGACCAGCTCGTAGCTTTAAGCGGAACTAGAGTGAAGGACTGATCACTCACAAAAATCAATATAACCGAACTAACGAAAAGAATAGTAAAATATACTGTGTGGTTTACCGAGATAACGACTTTAATTGCATACTTCACTAGCAATTCTGAAAATTAATCTTCCAGTAAGTGCTAATAGCACTAAATGATATCTACCAGACCAACGCGTTCTTTCACTCTCGTCATTTATACGAAATACTTCATAGTTTCTAGTAACCCATTGAAAATCTTTGGCTAAAAACGTATCTTATGCAACATAATTGGCTCACCAAGCACATCGACGGCATGAACACGCCCTTTATTTAAACCATCTTTTGATTGAACATCAATCTAATTGACCATGAAGTAGTACTTATTGGGCAAGTTTAATTTGCAGCCGTTTCCTACCAGAGTATCATTTATAAGGTATGCGGCAAAGTTGTTATTAAACCGAGTAACGCCTTTGTTTGTATGCGTGTTGAATGAATGGTAACTGGCCAAAACAGTGAAGAAAATAATTTAGATACAATTCACATGCACATCCGTTTCGTGCTTACTGACAACTCATCAGTAGGAGCCGGAATCACGCCGTTTACGCTATTATGTAGTGGGTAGGAAGCGTGATATCGGCTCTAATCATAACAAGCACAAAATGGCCGTTATTCCGTTCATGCTGTTTTTTCATCCTTCTGGTCATATTTGAACTAATTTGTTGCTAGGTGCGCAACACCTAATACATAATTGCCTATATATGCAAAAAGCAATTAAATTAACTCTTTGTAAATAATTCTAAGTATCCTGTACAAGGCGATAGTTTCGTTCTTTTCGGATAACACTAAGCAGTATTCTAAGCGAAAAAATCAACAAATATGAAATAATAATCTGGACATGAATTTCATGAAAAACTAAGTTTATTCGAAGTGTAAGGCATACTAACAATAAGTGTAACCAATCAATTTTCTTCATGGTGGAATTTCCCAGTTAGTAATCATTTACTGTGCTCTTCTATCTCTTTGGTTAGAAGATGTGTCACAATTGACAATTTTTGTGAACTTAAGGATGGGTCCAGCAGCTGAAGATATATATATATCATAACGGAATGAATTTGAATTTGAAACGAAATAGCAGCAAGGGCATACTAAACCTTAATTTTTATATTATGGATATATATAATCGAATGATAACATTCTAAAATAAATAAAAAATATATCGTTTCCAAGAAAACTGAATCCTTCTCCTTAAGATCCGAGTTATATTCACTCTTAAATCTGAATCTACACATAAATTTCTCATTTATTCCAGCTGCTT
>JAQBSW010003026.1:0-2500 GCA_029291075.1 Eudiplozoon nipponicum
TATTGAACCGAATTTCAGCAGATCTAATTGGTTGTAAATTGTTGTGTCATCCAGTATTTCTACTTAGTAAAGAAAATGCATTTCATTCCAATACAACGCATGTATTGCGTTCACGTATCCAAATTTAAAATTAAAGTACAAATACATGTTGTCAAACAATTAATGCTAGAATTACGGAAAAGTATTTAAAAAATGAATCATACATCTGGCATAAATATGTAGTGCAATTTTTCCTAACAGATTATTGATTTTGAACTGACATGATGGCAAGAGACTGCAAGTAGGAAATTTAGGGAATAATGTATTAAGCAACACGAAGTAAAAACCGAGAGTTTAATTAATAAAATATTTGCAGTGTCTTCGCAAATTATACCAATTTTATAAACTTTATTAAACTGAAATAATTCGTTGTTTCTCAATTTCGTTTCCTCCCACAAAAATGCCAGGTAAGTTTACGTTAGTCCACAAATATACATAATTAAAAGATATTTCACAAGAGGACAAAAAGTCCTATTGTAACACACGTATAATAAAATGTTATATTTGCTTGCTAAGTTCTGAACAATGTAAATTAGTAGAAATATGCCTCTAACATAAATACATGTTTGAACAACTCGCCTTAATCATAATTTAACAGCGTTAATTTGGCTTGTCGCGTTTACGGCATGACAAAAAACAATGAAATATAGATGCGTGTGTAGCATCAATCTTACACAAGTGCTTCGAAAAGCGCAAATTCGTGCTTTTAGTGCATCTGCCCAAAAAAAATTTTTCTCTTAACTTCAACTCCAATTAAAGCTATCGTTGTATGAAGATTGGGGCGGCCTGTTTTTCATTCACACTCGATTGAGGAAGTTGTTGTTGGATATAACCAAATAAAAGTCAGCAGTAAAAAGTGTTGGAACGCCGAGTTGAAACGCAATTTGCCTGTTATGATTTTATTAGCCTCATTAAATTTATACTACAGTTGAATATAACCCAGTTTTTTTATCGGCAAATGCAATAACTAAACATGTTTTTATTCCAAGAGGCAGTAGCTTTTGGAATAAAACTTTTGCGCTGTCCATTTTGTCAGAGGAAAGACTGATTTTCAAACTGCGCCATCATTCTTCTTTTTCAGCAACTCATGAACAAAAGCTTGAGTATCATTCTCCTCAAGCATGTCCTTACCATAAACGAGGCCAACACAGACGATCTGTATATCATCAACATGGCAGCTGTATTGTTTTACATCATAAAATACTTCAGAATTCTTTTGTTTGAACATGCACATTAAAATGTGGGCCGAAAACTAAACCAAGACTGAAACCATTCCAAGACAATATCTTTGCATGTACAGTTTGTCAATAAAATTAAATTTAATAAAAACAAAGAACAGTATCAATCACTTTGATTTTTAAACAGTTTAAAAGCTCGGAATTTTTCAAACATACACACACACACACGCAAATGTTTCCTCTTAATGGACATTAGTAAATAATAACTCAACGTCAAATAAACAGATTAAAAATTTTTGAATTAAATCTTTTGACCTGGTCAACAAACTCTTAATGATCTATTCAACTGCACTGAAATAGAAGGTTTCTTAGCAGTTTCAACATGTTAGTCGTTCATATAACTGATCTTTGCGTTGGCTTATTTGCTAATGAAATAATATTTCGTCTAGTGCACTGGAAGCATAAGTCGATTTATAAAATCACAAGAAACGATGTGGCAAAATGTGTCCCGTTTGAAATACACATATCAGGCTATTTTTATAATATTAACAATGAGAATGACCCCTACACGCACACAAGTACACACTGACACATTCGTATGTACACAAGCAAGAAATAGATGCAAAACAGAAAATCTGACTAAATGCCACACGAATAATCAAATGAAAATCTTGAATCCCTTACATTTCCAGGTGCACTGGTTTTTGGCATTGATTGGTGGGTTTTCACTTGTCCCTTCATTTTGAAGCTCTCCATTAGCTGCCTGTCTGACAATGAGGTTGAAATAAAATTTTCCGTAATCTGGTTCCAACGTCATTTTCAAACAAACCGCTGATGCAGGGCTTCAAAATGAAGAGACAAGTAAGGACCCACCAAACAAGATCAGAAATAGGTGCACCTGGAATGGCAAAGAAATCAAGATTTTACCGACCTAAGAGTGCTATCGGTTGTTCCGCACAAGAAAAAGGCTGAGAGATTAAAAACAGGAAGAACAGCACTGTGCAATAGTCATCAACATTTGAACTGTTTCCGTGGCTCTGCAGCCGTCCTTTAAATTTCTTTTCCGGAAATGTTTGTAAATGATGATTTGCAAGCATATCTTTTTTCCAAAACATTTCAGGATAAGCGGTATAAGGACGTCGTCATATTCAATCAACAATCAATTAAATAACAAGTTTTGCACGTGGAAATAAAAAATAAACAAGATTTACCGACCTACAAATACCATCAATTGTCCCGTAACCGTCAAATGTGGAATCAGCTCAAAAGTAGAAAGCCCCGTT